>JAQGAK010000351.1:0-90051 GCA_034696945.1 Lipothrix lubbocki
TGTCATACACAATTATTTATTTGTATAGCTACATGCTATACGCTTTAACATGGCATGCATTGGGACAACTTGATTCATTTGGGGGTAAAAGGGTCTTGGCTAGGTTAAACTTTGTGGGATATTCCTTATTTTTGCCGTGCGGAGCACGGGCTTAAGCCTAGTGTACTTATAACTATCGAGATATTAGTACGTGCGAATAAGTAATTCTCAAGGATCTTTACGTAACGAAAGATTTATAGTCGGACTGTCTGAACTTTGCTTTCAATCTGTTTCCAATTTATAACAAGAGGTATTTAAAAAATGAATAAAACAGTTTTTAGGTGTCTAACCTATTGAGTAATAACTACCAACGCTTTCTAGTACAAGTGAGGTTTAATAACTGATATGTTATCTTCTCCAAAGGCTGAGGCAGAAATACTGACCAGCAACCCAAACACACATACGTACATAAATAATAACTGTTAGAAAATGTAAACAAAACTGACGATATCTGCGCGCAAAAGTTAATAACACTTGTAAATGTCAAAGCATTTAATTGTGGGGATTCTTGTTCCTGACATTGGAATTTCCTGTGAATCAATCCACAGCTGAAGCAAAACCTAGAACGTGTGAAAAGTTTAAAATATATTAGCCGTGCTGAATAATGGGTAATCATCATCTAACTATGTACAGTTGATATAAGGAATCCAGACAACTGGTGAATCGCAGCACCTACTGACATCTTGCTTATTGCTTGTTTACATCTCTGACAAATTTTTGAGGTACAATTACCAGTAAAGTCACACAAAGGCACTTTTAGTACCTTAAACCTAAGGCAACTCAAGTATTATACTACTTACCATCTGTACATTAGGAAGGATGCCTAAACACCGTCAAATACATTAGAATCAATGACAGATGAGTTATCCGCTGGCTCGTGTGACAGGATAAATAAATATTCTTGGTTTAAAATATATAAAACTACAGGGCGACTAAATCGTTACAAGATGCTCACAAAAGGACAAAGGTCATGTTGGACAGGGTTTACAGTACTACGAGTAAAGTATGGAAAGTGTTTGCGTTAGCAAAATGCGACAGTTTAACACAAGTACAATACAGAAAGTAAGCTTACACGTCAAATTTGAAGTTGCTTAGATTCCTCTTGTGTGCAGTTATTGAATCAGTAAGCCATTTTACTAGCTTTTTATCCTTAGGACGAAGTGATTCACCACGTTCTTTAATTTCTGCGACCTGTTGGTAGAACAGGAATAATAAAATTGGCTTTTACAATTACTTTTGAGTGCATATCACATGGTTTCCTAATTATCACAAACTCACTAAGTTACCTGCAAAGTTGGCTCAAAATTAAACAACAATGAGAATGACATGGTAAAAGATTACGTTGACTAGAAGATGCATCAATAGGTGTTAGTACCCGTACCTTGAGTTTATAGATGGTCTCATTTATTTCAGCTAAGTCTCGAAGGCAGAAGTGAAAAACATCTTCATAGACTTTGGCATTCAAATTTGCTAGGAGCTCTTCCAGAATTAAAACTCGTCGCTTGTGCATCTTGATTTGTCTGTATATACAAATTCCTTGTGAATAATTCCTAAAACTTACTTACTCAATGCATTTAAAAGTAATAAACGTTTACCTTTCTAACGAGGGCTCAAAGAAAGCTAAATATTTAAAGGCGTTGCTGTAATCAGTCACAATATCAATATAGTCACTTGCATATTCGTCAATTTTATAGTAGGATTTGGAGATATTAATCCAACGCTGAAGTGGCAGAAAAACATTTCTGGCTTCGTCAAAGTCGCGGACGAATTTGCCTCTCATCTGAAACATTGAAAATTTTAAGGTAATGAACCTCTGCAAATGAAAATAACAAGGAAAGTGAGAGAGAACATGAATCATGAAAATGAGAAAGAACAAACACTTTTTGTATTAAATTCGATTCTTACTTCCTTTTCCAACACCTCTGTCAGGTCAACCGTTGGGAAATGTAATGATTGAATCAAAAGAATTGTGTCGTATTCGTCTTGAACGTAATCAATTCCTAAACTCTGGATTTCACTTGAGGTCAGAACAAGTTTCGATTGAAATTTAGGTGACTTTCGGGTCTGCTCTTCCAAATCTTTTAGTCTATCCGCTGAGGCTTCGAGTAATTCATTTCCTAGCTTTGCCCAACTTCTGCCTAACTCGGCATAGTTTTGTTTAAATGTATCATTATTCTTCTCCTCTTCAGTACATCTATTTAGCACCGCAGTTGCAGCTAACAGAACATTTCTAGCAGCTTCAAAGCACTCCATGTTTGTTACCATGACTCCTGCCATTTTGCTTGCATCTGCAGCCCAATTAATAAAACCCACGTCCTTTTTTTCCAGCTCTCGCCTCAAAACCATATGAAGGTATAAAACAGCTTTCTCCTTAGCTCCAGATATTTTGTACGCTTGTCCCAAATAGAAAAGCACGTAGGTAAACATATCATTCAAAGTCTCAGAATTCAACGAGTCAAGAATGCCCAAGATTTGGTACTGCTCCAGAGAAACTTGATTTTGTTCCGTTTTGAACCGATGATACAACTCTTCAGCTTTCATCAAAAGATCTAAGGCTTCTACTTGTTTATCTCTTTCCGAGCAAACAATAGCAAACCTAATGTGTTCATAAATGTGCATAAAATGGCATCTTTGTATTCCAGCTTGGATCTCATCCTCTACACTGTCTGTAGAATTCGCTAAGGCATTTTCGATTATTTCAAGACACCTGCGAATAAATATTTTTCATTAATTCTCGAAGCCGTTACAAATAAATAGATGAATGAAAATACATTATGAGCAGAAAAAATGTTTTAAATATTTTTTTTAAAAGTACACCCAACTCTTTATGATGCTTCTCGGACATAGCATACTCCTCAGAGATTTCATACCACTTGGCCAAACAGGACGTAGCATGGATAGTTGCAAATGCCATTCGAAATTTCACCAAAGCATTTCCTTCATAAGTCTTCAATATCCCTTTCAACCTTTTGTGCACCGGCAGGATGACCTCCAGCGCTTTATAAATATTCTTATACGGTTCTTCCCTCACCGGGCTGACCTCCAACGCTACCCCTGCCTGCTCTTTTAGTAGCATGACCCAAGACTGGAGCTGATCTTCTAGCTCATCGTCACTCATGGCAACTTCACTATTGCTGGTTTCATCAACGTCACAGTCAACTTGCAGGAGCTCTCCGATTCTATTGTCCATCTTGTTTTTTTGTAACTTTCACTGTCAGCTCCAGGCAAACTGCAATTTACAATCAAAATCAATCAGTCAATCATTATTAATGTATGAGTTACTACAACAGTTACCATGTTACCAATTGATTTAGGTTGTATTTACTACTCCTGCAGCAGTAGGATAATTTACCATTATTCCAAGTATGAAGTAATGGAAGCTGTGTATTTTATTATTTTCTAAATAAAAAATTAAATAATGATTTTATTACAATAAAAATAAGAGATACATCAAATTTAAAGGAATTTATTAAAAACTGTGAAGAGTGTAAATTATAATTACTCAAAATAGATTACACAATCGTAAATTAGTTAATTTCATGATATTTACACAATATTTTTAAATTTTACCCCTTTAAAAACCAACAATGTCTCCCCTCGTCAGCAGCAGCAATCGCAAGTTCCAACAATGTTTAATTATTAAGTAAAAAAATTAAAACAATAAATTCCAGATTTTTTACAGTAATTAAAAATACTATATTAACGATTTTAATTCCGCAAAAATATTATTTCTTTTCCACTCCGTCCGTCAGCAGAAAAATCACACAAATTTTGTATTCCCGCGTCAGCAAAGCAAATCCAAAATAACAATTTTTCCGCCGGGATTAAAATTCTTCAATAGCCGCCCCGCCGCCTGATTTTTGCCACACAGCAAATCTTTGATTTGAATTTCACGCTAATTTTTGGGGAATTTCCCGCTAAGCTCCTGAACGTTTACTAATGTAAATAAATATTTACTCATATTTAGCTCATTTTGCATCGCGCAGTAGCGGATATTAGCAATGTTATTCATTCGCTACGGATTTGCTATAGCAAGGCTTTCTCCATAGCAAATTGCATTGAAATTGTCATAAAGACCGCAATCCCACGGCGGCGTTCACATTTTGAAACTTTCCTCGAAGGGAAAAGCTGAGCTGCCATTTACGGACTAGGAAGTCAAGTGTGAAGTGACTGAATTGAAGAGAAAAACCGACGAAAACGTGGATTAAATTGTGCATCATAGAAGTTGACAAAGTTTATTAAACGTTTAATAGAAATTAATTGGCAAATTCCTCAGCAAAGCCTTTTTGCACTCAAATTAGAGGAACAAAGGAAAAATACTACGGAAGGATTATTTTTTTAAAATAATTAAAAAGAAAATACATTATTTTACAAGTAGAGTTTATTTTAATTTTCTCCTTGTACAATTCTCCCTCTAAAATACACAAAAAATCAACCGGAAACCGGAGATTACGCAATGAATAATGCTGTTGAGATCCACGTTCAGGCTAAACCTCCACGGTATTTACAACATTTGAATTTTAAAAAAATATTATAATTATATGCTAAATGACGTTTTTTAATTTCGTGCTTTTGTGAAGTTTTAATGATTTTTGTGCACGTAAATGGGAAATACTACATATACTATTTATTTCAAAGTCATTTAATATTGAATGGAATTAGTTTTGATTTAATTGATAATGCATTATATTAGTTAATTAATTACTGTTAAAAATGTATTTGCATATACACTCATATTCATCTTTATCTTGATTTTTTCTAAATGGGAAATGACACTGCATTGGGACATTATTATTTATTTAAAAATAATAATACGTCATATTCGCTTAAATGTTACAAGCGTCTCTCTCTCTCTCATTTCCTCTGCGTCTTTGATGAATGTATGGAAGAAATCGTTGCGGAGAAAATAGAAAATTCATTAGGTCATAAACTTATATTTAAGTAATTATAAATGCATGGAATCTCATAAAAAAAACTGCATATTTTCATACAATTACATAATATTGCGCTTTGACAAAAGTCGTAAACATTTACGAATAACTTTTACCTTTAAAACTTATAATGTTTGTGATACATCTGTCAAATCGCCAATGAAGTCAAATTCAAACCAGCGAATTTCTTAAATCTTAATTTGTTTTATTGTATTTCTGTATTTAGGAAGCCTGTAATAATTATCCAGTATTGCTTTTTTGTTTGTTTTTACTTTTGTTTTTGTATTAATTTTTGTATTAATTTTTGTGTTAATTTTTGTGTTAATTTTTGTGTTAATTTTTGTATTAATTTTTGTATTAATTTTTGTATTAATTTTTGTATTAATTTTTGCATTTGCATTAATTTTTGTATTAATTTCCTTATTTATTTTTGTATATTCCCAGTGTTGAAAGTATACATGGGAAATGCTGGGAAAAGCATGGGAAAGGAAAGTCAATGGAAGTTGGAAGTTATGAAAGCTGGGACGGACGTTGATTTATGATTTTCGCGCCACGCATTTTCGGCGAAGGAATGAGAAAAAAGTTCCTGTTTCATCCCCTTTCGCCCGTATGCATTTGAATGGTTGTAAATGAGCAAAAGATTTCCATTCGCGCTTCTCACTCTCAGTTTTTACATTGAATCGAAACAACTGCAAATAATACTTTCCAGTGTGTTTTTATTTAACTTTAACAATTTTTAATGGCGAACATTTCCCCGGGTGCATTGAATTTGTCGTCATTTAAATTAAAAAGGAAAGTCGGTACAATTATCTGAATTCGTGCTGCACTACAATACTGTTGTATAAAAAATGATATTTACTTCCTAATTTTTATGAGATCATTAATAATTGTGAGAGATCGGAGTAAAATAGAAAGCATCTATTTATTTATTACGAATGAAGATTTGAAGGACGCAGTTGTAATTTATTTGGAACAATATTTATTTAAATCATTTAATTTATTAAAATATTCAAACTTGGATTAATTCTTCTACTGTATTTAAAAATAAATAAGAATTATTGTGGGGATTACTTATAAGTATATACTCAACACTCTAATGACCTGTTACCTATTGCTCAACAGCTTTGGGCGAGATGCCTGTGTAGTTAAAATTGCAGCTGGAGGAGCAATGTTAAGGTCGTCGCATTTAGCAACGTGTACAAAAGTGTAATAATAAAAATTAAACAACAGATTTTTGTGATGTGATTCCGTGCGGACAAAGTCCTCAATTCTCTTGGAACCCTTATAGATTGAGATTTGGCGGGGGGAAACTTCTGATAGGTAGCTAGATTTTAAAATATTAATTTAAAATTAGAAAAAGAATGACCAAGTTTTTGGATGTAAATTGAACTTAATTTGTTTAGAAGGAATTTGTGTAATTAATTGATCCCATTTATTATACAGGGATACACAATGAGCTGGCCGGAGGAGTCGACGGATGTGCAGCCACAGTCATCTTCGAGTAAAGAAGAGGCTCTTTTTGTCTTTGGCTACAGCTGCAAAGTGTTCAGGGATGATGAGAAAGCGGACTGGATAGATGATGAGAAGCATTTGATCCCGTGGATGGGGGATGCGGAGAATGGACCTTTGGTTGATCGCTATGATGTTCGTGGGGCTCTCATGGATCTCAAGCCATATGAAGCTCCTCTTGGGGGTGCGAACTACATGGAAGGACTCACTCCTGAGGAACTCATAGTTGAAAAGCTGTGTGAGGAAGAGAGATACCGAGATTTAGATGAAGATAAGGAGTACGATGAAAGTGAGTATCAGGATCAGCAGGAGGATGACAACGATCTTGATTTGGGTGTCCCCGTTGGAACTAATCGGCCTCCGAAGGAATTCGGCTCTGTCGGTTATGTCTATAATGATAGTCCAGCTGCCATAGGTCCTGAGCCTAAGAAAATGCAAGATGAACTGCCCTACAGTCAACCTCCAGAACTTGTCATCCCTCCAGAAATGCTATTACCAGCAACGATGAAGAGTCATGCAATTATAGAAAAAACTGCCAAATTCATCTCTAGCCAGGGAACACAAATGGAAATTATTTTAAAGACAAAACAGTCCAGGAACCCTTTGTTTGACTTTTTAAGTCATAATGATCCTTTAAATCCATATTACAAGTTTTTAGTGGACGCTATTAAAAATAATGTGTACAAGCCACCCGATGAAATACCATATCCTGATGATTCCCCAACAAACGGTAAAGACAATAATGGGAATTCTTCCGAAGACGATGATGACGGTTATTTACATCCTAGTCTTATGCAGACCTCAACGTCAGACTTGTCGAAATTCTTGCTTCCACTAGGAAGCTTTAAACCCTCTATAAACTGTGCTTACTCAATGCTCGTGTCTAAAATTAAAGAATTTACTTCCGAGCCTAACCCTCCGGAAGATACGACTACTCCCCCTGAAGCTGAGGCTACACCGAATCCGGAAGTTACTCCGCAAGTGTACAACTACTCTGACTATCCCACGCAAGTCCACTCCATGCCCTCGCCTCAAGAGCAGTTAATTATTGACAAAATGGCAAATTATGTCGTTAAGAATGGACCAGATTTTGAGGGGATGGCACGTACAAAAGGCGATCCCCGGTTTGCTTTTTTGGACACCTACCATGAACACAATTGGTACTACTTGTCCTGTAAGGAGCGGTGCATTATAGAGGCTCAAGCCGTTGTTGCGTCCAAAGGATTTGTACGTTACTCAGAAGAGGCAAATGGAACGTCCCAAACGGTTCTTCCTACGACCACGTCCTCCCTCCCTACAGAAAAGCCAAATCCTCCAACTGTCTTTCGACCTTCCACATTAAACAAATCCATTTCCGACGAGTCACGTAAAAGCAAGGTACTGGTAATCAAAGGAACTCGAATCAAGGATCCTACACCTGGCAAATTGAAACCAGAAAAAGAGAAGCTTATTAAATTGCCCTCGAGCTTGCCAAATTTTGCATCCGTTTTAAAACAAGCGAGCAAGGAGGATGATGGTGAGAATAAAGACAAATCTGTTGATAGCGACGTACAAACATTTAGTAATGAAGATCAGGCTCAGAAACTGAAGGAGGAACGGAGGAAAAAAGCAGCTCTATTTCTTCAGCGCCTTAAAAAACTTGAACCGGTGGAACAACCTCAATCAAATGCTGCTTCAGCTGTGGTAATCGAGTCCGATGTTGAATCAATCCCCTCTCCTTCTGACTTGGCAAATTCCCAAACATCGGAAAAAGCGGTAACTCCCGTCGTCAATGCTCAAAGGGAACTAAATGAAGAAGAAATAATTCCGGTGGAGAAATTTCAGTCAGAACGCGATTCCCTATCTACAGATCCAGTACCAGACATTTTAATAGAGAGAATAAAGTCTTCAGACGACACTTGCAACAATAGTGAGAAGTCCAAAAATCGTCACCGGTCAGTGGATGACGTTCACAGTCATAATCGTAAACGAAGTAGAAGTCGGCATAGGAGATCAAGATCTTCAAGTCCATCCGACTCCAATCAGTCTTCCGCATCTTATTCCCCAAAGCGTAAGAAATCCAAACGGAAGCATTCCAAGAAGAGGCATAAGAAGAGGGATCGGTCTAGATCAAAGAAATCTAAGAAACACCGGCGCTAATAACCTCTCATAAATTGTATTTGTATGTCAAATCACCGAATGTGCCTAGTACCTCAGTTCAGCGTAATCTGTAGCTACGCTAAACACCTCTTGAGTTTTTTGTTACTACTTACGATTAGGAAAAGTAATTTATTAGTACTATATTGTTGCTGATAATGCTTGACCAAATGACAGAAGACAGAAATTAAATTATTCGTATTTACTTGAACAGATGGATATGGGCAACTAATAAAGACTTCACAGGGCTAAAATAATTTGTATCTGTTAAAAATATTAAAGAATAATTTTTTATTTTCCTTTTACAATAATTCTTGTTGCAGTATTTTATATTTTTTTAATTGATCCATCACCTCCGGTATTAAAGACGCATATCTCACAACTCCTCTATAGTACTTTCAACATTGCTACTCAACTCTAAAAATGCTATTTGCATAATTATGTCTACCTGAAGATATTTAATGTGAATGTTATAATTATTTATGTAAATTATAAATTCAATTAATCGCGTTAGAAGAGAAGCAGAGCTTTCGCGGACACGGGAACATGAGCCTAATCTACTAGTGAATAGTGAGCTCTCAAGATCTCTTGCTACAAATGAAATGCCACGATGTTCCAGGGATACGCACGACACTTCAAAGAGACGTAAGTATTTTTGGTAAAAAAAAGTAATAATTTGACTATTCGATTACTGTTTTAGCGCAATTATTATAAAATGAATTTCTTTTTTTTTTAGATAATGAAGGTGGGTCCGCAATTGGAACGCAAATGAATCTATCAGAAAGACGACCAAAGTTATTAAGCCAACCAGAAATACCGGCGATACCACCTTTACCCTCCTCGCTGGCGGCCTACTGTCGCAAAATTCTGATCTCATCTCCGTCTTCTCAAGGGACTCATCAGGTAAAAACCTTAGAAATATAACTGAATCTCGAAGTACAAAAGTTAACATTCTACACTTTACTTGAGTATGAGGGACTGCTGTAGATGGGCAATCTATCTTTTTCTAAGTTTCATTTGTAATTATAATTATATTTGACATTTCAGACTTCAACCGTGGACGAAGAATTGGCGACCTTCAGAACGATTCAATTATCCAAAGTTTCTTCGGAGTTAAACCGAGCTCGAAGTCTTGCGCGACTGACGGATACTCAAGCAGCGCTGAGAGAGCAAAAGATTTCATTTTTAAGCGAGCAGATACGTCATTTGGAAGAAAACGACAATTCCGCTTTGTTAGGACTGTTAGGAGTTCAATCAGATTAATATTGTCACATTATAATAAACATCATTATTGTAATGTGCCATGATGCCGACGATAAACAAAATCCAACTATTGTTATACTTAAAAAAACATAAGTGTTTTTATGAAATTTACTTCTTTGAAGTAGTTATACCTTAAATGTTGTACTTGTCATCAAGTTATTTTAATTAGAGCCTGGTCCTTTTATATGTATGTATAATTTATTTATTTATCTATGTAATAGTACATTGTTTGCTGGATGCAATGCAATGTAACTATGCAACTACTGATATTTGGTGTGTGTGTATAAGGCAAGGCCTTGTATTGAAACGTATTTTTGTGAAATCTATGGAGTCTATGATAAACTTATTATATGTTCATTATTATTTAATGATTCAGTCCGCATGTGATTTCCTCACAAATGCCGGTACACAGGACAGTTGTTTTACCATTGTTGCTATTCTTTGAATAAATCAGAACTCGTGAAAGCAACCTAACTTATTTAATAGCTCATGCATACATATATTACAGAATCTCTTATAAAATCATCAATGTTTTTTAGCTGTAATTACTTACATGTTTGCAATTTATAGTTTTCCTATATCCATGTTTTTGCAATTTCATAGAATACGTGGACCCATTTGGACAGATGAAGAAGTTCACAAGCTTTTTCATGTTTGGAATCAACCCGACATTTTAAACGGATTTCTGAACAAAAAGTAATGAGCACATAGCACAATATATTTAAATTGTTTACGTACATACATAGGTGCTCAATACCAACTTTTTTATTTTAGGCGGAAAAGAGAAGTATTTTTGCAAGTTTCTTCAGAGTTAAACCGTTTACATGTAACCAGATCCTGGGAAGAATGTCGAGCGAAGATAAAGAATTTAAAGGGGGAGTACAAAAAGGCGAAAGAGTCAAACTCTCCACAGATGTTCAAGCATTTCTTTCTCATGGAAAGAGTTCTCGCACCCGGGGAGGACAAGTCCTTGGTTTTGGTTTCGTCTAAAGAAGATCAACATCTGGTTAAATGTGAACAGCCAGTACAGATTGAATTTGGTACATTTATTTATTTAGTATTACCACCACGTAAATAAAACTAGATCACTTAAAGTGTAGTGCGTGTACCAAGAATGAATTATCTGTAGTTTCTAATCTTGTTTTTAACATTCTATTTCAGAAATAGTGCCAACTAGCGAAATAGATTTCCGGACTATTAAAACTAATCTCGGAATTCCTCATCACAATAATAGTAGCATTATTATACCTCACTCCAGCTTCATGACATCTCAAACAGTAGATGCCCACGAGATCGGTCATAATCATGAGGAAATCCCACTGAATCCTGTGATTGCAAGTAGTAGCAGCACCAGCGATCCGATCAAGCAAACTCGTACTTCGGTTGAAATGGGCCATGCCATAGACGCCGAGGATGGTACACCAGTCATTGTAATTACCACGACGGAAAATCCGATCGGCGAAGGAGAGCAACCGTCAACTAGCAAGTCATCTTACTGCAGTGACACATCGACGGGCATGTCCCCTAAACGTCGTCCGAACAGAGAAAGCTCTACAACAGGTGCCGGGAATAGGCAGCGGAAACTGAACGTTGGAGATATAAATCACAAGCGTAGGAAGCTTCATCAACTGAGTGAGAAAATGGCCGAGACTGTAGACCGAGTGTTGACGAAAACAACCAATGCACTGATTGAAGAAATGAAAGCAAGTGAAGATAGATTTATGGAGTGGGAGGAAAAGAAGAGGAAGGAGGAGCAACAACGTGAGGAAAAGTTGCTCAAATCCTTTGTAGATGCTTTAAAGAGAACTTCGGAGCCTCAAACGGAAAATGAATGTCTGGTGGAGAAAGAAAGTAAGTTTGTTTTAAATTCCTGTCGTATCAATCAATTGTATATAATAAAAATAATAACAAAAATATTATCTTTTTTAACTTCAGAAAAAGATACCAAGGAGCGACAGCGAATGTTGGAGATGATTCAGTCGTCAGATGATCCATGTGCAGTTACCTTTGACCTGTTAGCCACGCGTCTTACTACCATGCTCAATGATCAGCAACGGGAAACGGAACAGAACCTGTACCAATGGGAGTCCAAAATGCAAAAGCAGGAAATGAAACATACAGAAAATTTATTTAGTATGATCGTCACAGCTATTAAATCACATGCGGACAGCAATGACCCAACGTAAATTCTTACGAACTGTTTTTTTTACAATTACAATGAGAATGTTGGAAACATAATTAAATTATAAATTAAATATAGATAAATTAATTATATAAGTATAGATATTTATGCATTTAATAATATTGTATTTTCCTACCTATTATTTTTTGAAAAACATTGTACACGAAAAGTTGCAATTTTGTTTTTATTATTTTCAACGACAAATTTTATTTTTGAATAACAAAACAGCTAATGCGAACTACGTGCGCTTATTTAAATGAGAAACAATGTAGTGAGAATAATTATTATTACAATAGCACTATGTATAAAAAATAATAACAAAATGATTTTGCATAGTAGATCCCAGCTTTATAATCTTAATCGGATTACTTACACTATACTATAGTACAAAAAATTGGTCAGTGGTCCCCAACCATATTTTTAAGTATTGATTGACTGGAAGTTTTAATTCATGGCATTGATTGTTATCATTGGCTTATTAAATATACTTATACGTCTAACGTAACTCTATTGAAATCACGATTCATTATAGTTAGCGTGAAATGATCAAACACACGATCTTGTGAACTAGATGCTTAAAACCATTAATAATTATTTGCTTAAATATATTTCAATTGCACCGAGGAAGATTAAAATATGTATTGGTACAGATAATTATAAGGGTACACACACTTAATTATATCGCTTACACATCTATCTAAAGATATTTAAGTATAACAAAAGAAAAATCAATCAAGTAGGATCAGTACGTGAAAGTTGTCATAAGAAATAACGGCAACTAATTTCATAACTTAAATAATTAATGACTTGTTAATGTTGATAAGAAATCTTGTAATACAAAAAACGGCAGATAACAACCCAAGTGTGACTAATATAAATGCATATTATCCCAGACTCAAACAACATATAATGTATAATTAAATACATTGAACAGGTTTCAGCAATCAAATTAATAAATGAAATGCAAAAACTCCTTTTATCGTATCAGTACTTATATACTCTCAAAATACTGCAACCAAAAAATTAAGAAATTATTGAAGAAAAATTGATACTTGAATTCAAAAAACTGGAATTTTTGTTCGCGGTGTATTAATCAGATCGTCGTCCAGAGTTAACAAGATCTAAAAGACATACACAAATAAAATAATTAATAATCATTCACTCTTTTTCAAGTTGATAACTTAACTAAAGTAATCAAATGAATAATTTACCATGAAGGAGAAAAACATGCTGGCTGCTGACAGAAAATGCCAAATATCATGAGTGTCGTAGAACCGTAGAATAAGGCACTCCCTATTAAATGTCCTAGATTCTGCAGGTGTCATTTGCCACGAAGTGGATCGGTGAATGAACACAAACAAAGACATTGACCAAAATACTACGGAAAGGATGATGTAAATAAAAGACTGGCACATTATTCTTTCCCGATGGGTGATCTGCAGAGTAAACATACCATTAGTTATAATCTAATTTTAAATCACATCTCTCTAATCAATACTAATTATTTTAAATTCAATACATAATAGAGACGAATACCTTCATGATGATGTAAAAAACTATATATAACAATAAGTTCGCCATGAATATGAGCAGTAAGTGAGACGCAAAATCATGAGATCTGCGGTATACTCCGTAACCAGCAATCGCCCAGTTCGCACCATTGCCAATAATTAATAAAACCATTCTGTCAATGTATATTGGCTTCAAACATGACAGTGGTCCAGCCAAGCAGTCGTTCTTCCAAGTGAAGTAAACTCTTTTTAGAATACCTCCATCTGCGACGAAAAACAGGTTTAGATTAGACTCCCTTTCGTAGTTAAATGTACAGAAAATTACACTCTTACATGCACAAAACTATTTATAATTTTGCAAATAAAGAATTTTAAAATTCTTACCCAATCTCCATCTTCCAAGATAATATACTTGGACGGACAAAAAGAAGCATACGAAAACATGTAAGGTGGTAAAGAATACCCAGAAATAAATACTCCCAGCCATTACTCCCAAGACGCCTATCAAGACCACAACTGCGAGCCCAGCGAATGTCATGTATCTAATCAGAAAAACGGGTAATAATTAATAACATAACTCTACAAACATCTCAATGCGATTTTCATATTCATAAAAATTTTAGAACTTACGCGCTAGCGTTTATATCCGGATGTCTAGTCTGATAAATCTTTAGTATGCATAATATTGAGTTCACGTACATGAAACATGTATCTAAAAAAGAGGAAGACATGTAAATACTGAAAAATTATTCTTAGCTCATCAATATTTCGGAATATTACAAGTTCAATAACTTACCGAATTGGAAATTAGAATGATTTGGGCACACGTGATAGCATGCGGAAAGAAAGCCTTCCATGATCAAAGCAACTCCCATTGCATAAAACAATCCAAAATGGCGAGGGATTCCGAAATGCTAGAATTACGACAAAAACGTATACGTGATTATAAATGTCGTCTAAGTATGTACCTACTAGAATACTTAATATTTACTTATAGTTGATTATAAAAAAATTATTTACTCTGTCGATTCCATTGTTCAATAAAAGTAACTTTTCATGCAATCGGTTTCTTCTCATGACAAGCAGAATAAACAATATCCCTAGCATGATGTATCCCACATTGGAAAAAACATGATTGAAGTCGCTAAGCACCCAAAAAGGATGTGAGCAAAGGTAATTGTAGTAACACAAGTCCTGGTTCCCGGTTGTGTGTAGTACCTAACAATACAGATTTCGTAGTCATATAATAAATACGATTTCGAGTTTAAGTAATAAATTCTATAATACAAGATCATTTCAAAAATATCCTAAATTCAGATATAGCCATCATAAAAGCCGAACCTTTTGGTAAGTAAAAACTAGCTGAACCACAGGTAAAGCATAAAAAATGGCAACGGTAAGTAAGGTCCACAAATACAATTGAGCTTTCTTCCCCAAAACACGAGGATTCTTCCGAGCAAGTGCAGCAACGCACAACAAAGTGGTTGTTCTGTTAATGAAATGCACATCTGTGTAAAAATCAATTGCGAATGGAATCATTGCATAGATGTGTACAATATATTGCGGTACCTGTACACATCTTTGTCATTGGCGGCGTCTTCCAGCATATCTATATCCGTCTCATCTAACGAAGAATCAGAGTCCATCAACCAATGTGCGCTTGATGTTGATGCCTTATTAGCTTCATCATCATCTTCACTGCTAACTTTCTGTGAACTATAAGGCGTGGAAGTGACGATCGGACGACCTCCTGAAATTATGGGTGAAGTATCTCTCCTTTGATTGATGTCCCCAGCTTCTCTTTCATTGTTTTGGCTGTCCAACGGATCTTCTATTGGGAATTCGATGGAATTGGTCCTGAAATCAGCCCGCACAAATGTAAGATTATTTTACATTGTTTTTCAGTCAATTTCGATGGTAAAAAATAAAAATCAATATTTCCAACCTAAACATGTAGCAGCACGATATTAGGAAGGCGAGCATATAAAACAGTGAAAATACAGCGATTGTTCCGAACGTGGCAATGAGGTACTCATTGTCCGTGATTTTCTCGTTCACCATGAAGGTAACATTCTTAACGCGTGGAACGAACCTACTTTGCTTGATTAACCTTGCGTCTTTCGTACACTCCGTATCGTCCGAATGGACAACAAAAACTACGTAAAATCCATACGGAAAATCTTCTTTCTGTTAACGAATGTAAAATGAAAGAGGACAGTTGTATAGGATAACTGTAATGAAATAATTTAGTTGTTTTTATTGTAATTTTCATCATAAATTCACCTGGATCGTCATTCCAGCCTTTGTCATCATGGTCTGCCAATAACCTTTAAATTGAACGTTATTTTGTTGGTCACGGACAGGGCACTTAAAATATAAAACAAGCAATTTTACATACACGATTACATGCTTCTCTTAGTTTCCTTCAATTTACTTTCTTAAATTGTACAGAATTTAGTATTTTTGATACATATTACAATAAAAGACGTACCGACATATTTTGAACTGAAACTGTCATACAAATAGTATCTTCCGAGAGAACTTCAAGTAATACATACTTGGAGGCAGTTGGTGGAAAGACAAACTGGAAAAACCTGGGAGACGGCGGAGAAACGTCAGTTTCGTAGTTGGTATTCAATCTGGGGGTAAAACGTTAAAGCAATACGTTTAAGACAAAGATGCTTTTAACTCTGAACATACATACGTAACTAATTTAAAAATTGAAAACACTCAACTGCATAATGAAATTAGGCTCGATGGACAGCAAAATAGAAAACCGGACATTCTCTCTGGACGACGTTGAAACGGTAACAAAAATCGTTTGTTCATCTTCATCCTCGTCTGTGGAATTGCCACTGAAGGTATCACTGCACAGCGTTCGACTAGCAACGTTATATTTAATTCTGTGAAAAGAATAAGAAGCACAAATCACATTACAGAATATCTCCATTTTACACTAATTACAACAACAACATGGACACCATTATAAAATTAAACGTACGACTGCTTCCCCACTTTATCCTGCACCGGAAGTTGCCATGATAGAACTTGCTTTTGTTGACGAACTACAAACATGACCGGGAATTCCGGATCAGCATGTTCCCAGCTTTCCACGTGAACTCGTATATCTCCAGACTGCCAAATAAAAGTTTTGCATACATATAAAAGTTACAAAATTATATCATAATAATATATGTATGACCTGATAAATATTTTTGTGTATGTATGTTTTAGTATTTTTCAATTTGTATTCCTACTCATGACTTACGTATGTTTCATTGCGAATTTCCGACCTGTTGAAAGTGTACTGGTACACATACACTATGCTGTTCGTGACCTCACGGCTGTCAACCGTTTCGAACACACCCGTTATAACTTTGGTCCTGATTTTGCCTCTGCTCACTCCGGAATCGTGTGCGGAGCACAAGCAAAGGATACTCCAAAGGGCCACGAACAAATGAAGTATAAATTTTTTCGATATGAAATCCATTCTTCTTTAGACCACTCTATAGTTGACCTTCAAACTTTGAAGATACTATAAACTACTATTGCTTCCCTTTCATGGAAACTTGATTGGATTGATGATGACTTAGAATCTCGATATCACGATCTGTGTTGTAATTGAACATACATTATTATATAATATTTCTTTCTTCGCACACGAAGTTTCCCCTTCCTGTGGTCCTCCTCTAGAAATAAAAAACAAAGTTCTTTAAAAAATCGCGTATAATTCAATGATATTCAAAAGTACAATATCCCACGATCTTCCAAACCAATATTCACACTTCACACTCACACCTGTCAAACCCTTTATTCCACAACCACAACATCTATTTCATCCCTGGTTTTGCAATAATGCACCTTAACTTCCGGAAAATTCTATATACCTTAACTTCTTTAAGACTGAAGTAGATGTTGACAGACTTGTTGCCCGATATTATGGATCATGTTAACATACTATAATACATTTAATACTCATTAATCCAAATTAATAGTTTTTTTCCTGTTCACCATTTCAGATAAATGACGTATATGTATATCATCTGTACGGAATAATTTAATGACCAACACAATTTATCACATATGTAAGCTCCAGTAATGCAAATATTGAACATAATATTACGACAGCGTTTAGACTTTAGAGACTGGGAGGGAAGATTAATGTGAATATTGACATTTAACTTTACTTATAAGTAGCATAAATACACGTAAACAACCTCTATACATGACTTACCCCAAAGCCAAACGTTCAATCTGTATTTTCTATTTACTAATGACGAAATAATGATTAGCTGTTAACCTTGTAGACCAAATTTCGAAGTTTATTTTTCTATATATTTCTAAAATAAAATGAATATCTATTATAATGTTTAATATATACAATGCAAGTTAATAATGAGAGATTCTGATAACAATTATTCTTTTTAAACGATATGAACTTGAAAAAGAGAAGGTAATGGAAGTATACAATTTACAATTTACTTTAATTTTCAGAATGGATGGGATATATTTGAAAGGAAATCAATATCAATTTCTGAAATTTGCAAATTATTCTAAATAAACATTGGATAATCAACCTATATTATTTAACTATCCAAAATCTAATTTATGTATGTGAAAAGTTCCTTTATTCGAGGTTGCGATAATGTCTTAAATCTTTATTTTTGACGACTTTTAACTTTAAGCCAATGTCACGTTTCTTCAATATGTACGTCGATTTCCCTTCTCTTGCGAGTCATCGAGACTGAGATTTTGAGAATGCCCCTCTCATTTCTTCCAATAAGCAATGTTATCATTTCCCAGCCTCGTATATTGTATTGCATTGGGACTAATAAATGACTAATAATTTATTTAATTTAGTGACTAAATTCTGAAGATTAAAAATTAATAATTAACATTTCTTGCTCATGTCATCGCGCAAATTATCCTCTTTCTTAACATTATGCAGGTGCTTTTTAAGATGATAATAATAATTTATTATTATTTATTATTATTAGGAATGATTTATTTTTATGTGTAAACATTAAATCTGTTTGAAAATGTTGTCGACGTATAATTGATGGCAAATTAAATGATCAATATTTGCCAATGTCTAGTAATCTGTAATTATTATTAATAATAATTTGTTTGTTTTTTATTCTGCTGTTCCATTTTTACTTGGTTTCTTTATTTTTAATTTTTAACCGTATTTATTTTTATTATGTTTATGGCTATTTTGTAAATACTGCATTTCTATTTAATTTGTATTAAATCTTTATTCCACTTTATGTCAATTTCCTTCAGCTTTATTTTTTAGTTATTTCATTTTACTTATATTCTAATAAAATAATATAAATCTAATAATAATAAACCCATATGTTTTCCTTTTATTTACTTTTACCATTTATTTGGATGAATGTGATTAATTTTATGCTATTTTAATTATTTTATGCATTATTTTAATTTTATTTCTATTTTTTGTAATGTACTTTCATTTGTTTTGTATATTTTTAACTATTATTTTATTTCTATTTTATTGTAATGTAATTTTATTTGTTTTGTAAATTTTTAAATTAAATTTGATTTTTCCTATATTATTTTAATTTAATTTTAATCATTTTAAATTTTGTTTTTTAAATTTAATTTTAATTGTTTTCAATTTAATTTTTTAATTTAATTTTAATTGTTTTCAATTTTTTACATTAATTTAATTTTCCTACCTATTTTAATAATTTTCTACGGTATTTTATTTGTTTTTAATATAATTTTAAATGTATTTAATTTAATTTTAATTGTTTTTAATTCAATCTCTAATCAAATTTTTATTTTATTGCTATTTTATTTTTTGAATGTCTTTCTGTATTATTTTAAGCGTTTTCTACATTATTTGCATTATTTATATTGATTTTTTTTTATTTCCACATATTCAAAAAATTATTTTTGCCCAGGCATATCAATGGCTATCCTCCATTTTATTTTTAAACCTTTTATTGTCCGCGATAGCGAGAGACGTCGGGATTTTTAATTTTTGAATATTAAAACGAAATAAAAATAAACACTGTCAGCATGGTGTCAGCGGCATCATTTCCTTAATTATATAATTATGCAAATTCTAAAAATGATAAAAACGCTTATTCCAAAACGCCATTGCACTGCCGACTTGCCCAACAAGAACGACAAAAGCAGACGAAAACGTTCGAAAACCACACACAGCGATGAATTAAATAATTCTTCAAAAAGGACGCGCTGCCAGCCAATGAGGGTGAAGGAAAGCCCTATTTAATATGACCGCAAAAGGGACGGAGGGATTGGGGGTGAGTTTGAAAACTCTGAGGGATTGGCCAATGACGTGTGACGTATTAAGAATTTTAAATCCCACCGACCCATACTTAAAGTTCTTTATCTCCAATTAGGATCTTCAAAGTGCTAAATTTATGCATGGAAAAAATACAAATTAGTACAGTGGGGCCTTCACAGCCGTTATTTAATGCATTTGTTGGCCACAAACTCCCCAAAGGACGCCGCCGAAGTGCCGAAGCCGAAGGCTTCCTTTGTCTCATTTCGTGATCGGAGGTCGGACGATACAGTTATCGAGAATTTTGCGGAGAATTCTTTTAACGAATTTATTGAAAGACGAATTCAATTTAATTTACTAAATTATTTTTAAAAAGAGTTGTTAATTTATTTCTGGAAGTTAATACCAAGTTGCCAATAATAATTAATTTGCGAAAGTATTTATCCGACATTGTTTGGAGTTTCTACTGTGTTTAAATAGAGGTAAATCAATATTTTTTATTTAGTTTGTGTAATTTGGGAAGCATTTGAGTAATTATGGTTTATTATTTTTCCAGAAATTATTGTTTAATTTATTTCGTTAATATTACATATAATCATAAAGCCAGATTAGTAATTTTGAGGAATTATATTTTTTTAAGTCGATGTTTTTATTGTCCTGGTGAATTACATAATTTTGTAGTAATACGCATTCGTTAATTTTTGGGTGGTCTCTGGCCTTTTTATTCAAGTGCTACATATTTCGTTATTATATTTAATTATTTTAGTATTATTTGTGTGTGAATTTGTATTTCATATTGTGTGTGAGATTACTGCACGCACAGTATTACGGAAATATGCGGAAATGTGGAATTATTATCTGTTTTGCATGTAGTGGCTATAGAATTTCGAGGCTTTCTTGTCTATGTACAGTACTTATAGATTTAATTAGTTTTTGAGGCGGAGAAGTTTCGGGAAAGTTCCTTTTAGTGAATGCAGGTAGAGGAGTAGTGTGTGCTTATTTTTGCATGCTTCAAAATTCGATAAATATTAGGCATTTGCATTAATTACATGTGAATGTATTGGCTTCAAATTCGTGGGGCAGGAGAGGACACACAAGTACAATCTATATGTGAAAGCAACTTTACTTAAATAGGAGTTCGAGCTTTTAGCTATCTTCGAATTTAGAAACGATAGGGAAATAAAGCGTCTTGAGACTTCTGTGAATTGGATTTTGTGAAGATAATTATTAAAGATTTCTTTGGGTCAGGTCCGTCAAGGTAATAGCGTCGGGATAAACAGATGAGATGAGATGCAGTATCGCGGTTGCGACATTCAAGGTAATTGGTTTTTAATTTATGATATTTTAATTTTGAATTTCAGATATACACGAGGTGTGACATGGCGGACGTTGAAGTCGATAATTATTTGGGCGTCACCAGGGAGGATTTCGATTCCTTGAAATCGGAGGATTACCAAGTCTCTAGCTCGGTGAGTTGTCCGTTATTGTGTGATATAGGAAATGTTTACAGTGGAGTTACTATCGAATGTAGTTGACAGTCAGGTCAGGTATTTAAACATTGTTTGGTATGTGCAGCTAATAATTGTTTGAATTTTCCGTATGCTCTACAGGCGGAGATGGTGCTTAAGGAATTCAAGGGGATGGATTGTGCGGTATGTGCTCACCACTTCGGATTCCAAAGTCGATGGGATCCTAAGATATTGTTGTGCTCACCCCAATGTTTGTCAGCTGCCAATTATAAAATGAAAACCTTGCCGTAAGTCTTTCTTCGAATTACTTCGATAAGTATTTAATGTAGCAAGGTGGTTCGTGAATTATTTATGGGGTTGCTAGTTAAAAGGTGGTTGGGTAGCTATGGTGAATGGGAATGATGAAACGTCGTTGCTTTTTCTAGGCCAAGTGAACATCCTATGGCGAAACATAAAGTCAATTTGGAGTGTGCCAAGGTTGGCGTGAGCGTGAAGCCTGCCTGTGGTGGTGGTCGTAATGAAGTTAGTCCAGATGTTCCGCGTCCAGTTCTTCAAGGTTTGGGTAATCACAACCAAGTGAATATCCAAATGCCCCGTGTGAACAATATGGATGCTATTGGTAAGGTTTTACATGCATTTTTGTATATCATTAATGATCATAGGTCGAGGTTACCATGAACTATTTTGGAATTTCGTTTACTTCAATTTTTTAGATCAAGAAAAGGGTTACAGGAAGAACGACATGGAAAACTGTAATGGAAACGCACGTAACTACACCAACAGTAACTCTACACGAGGTGGTCGAGGTGGCTATAATAACACTGGTATTCGCGGAGGCGGTCGTATTGGAACTGGAACTCCGCGGACTTTCGGAAGGAATGATGGAACTTCTGAGTCACCCTTCGGACGAAGTGGAGATAAGCCATCATGGGGTGTAAGTACCAGAAAAATGGATTTGCTCCAAGTTTCACTTGTGCATATTGACATTCTAATCTTATCGTATTTACAGAACAAAGCTGGAGATGAAATCGATAGCAGAATAGAAGTTCCGGAAAAGTCTCCACAGCAAGTGGAAAATGATCGCCCTGGAAAGGAAAATATCCCATCAACCGAACCAACTGTCAAGTTTCTACAAATTAGCAGCAAGGAGGCGTCGTTGAATGCAGCCAGGCAACCCCGAATGGCGAAGCCTGGGCTAGGCGTTACAGCCACACCGGTTGATATTAATACTCCAACTCCTCCGGCAGTGGTGGCAGTTCCCGTTCAAAAGGTTTCGCCACCCGTTCAGAAACCACCAGTAGCCACTCCGGCGCCTGTTTCGAAACCACCGGTAGCTACTCCGGCGCCTGTTTCGAAACCACCAGTAGTTACTCCCGCACCCGTTCAGACAGCTCCTGCAGCCCCAGCCGCTACGCCCCCTCAAAAGAAAATTTGGAATTTTAAGGATCTGATCTATTCAATGTCGTTGGTAAACATGGCTGACTGCACCATTTCTTTTCAATGGTCGCCGACCAAACTTACTCTCGTAGCTGTGGCGGATAATAGCAAGCTGACGAAGTTTCAGGAGGATTTAAATACCTACTGTGCGAAAGGTAAGTGTATATATGTTTTGAAGATGTCTGTCAGAATATGTTGGTGATCAAGTTTTAAAATGTACTACTTAGTATATGTACCTATATAAAGGTTAATCACAATAATCGTTCTGAATTGCAGGGGAAGTGGTGACTCGAATACCAAGCAAGGGTGACATTGTCTTTGCATTGTATCAGGGCGAATTCTATCGAGGTCGTGTGGATGCTGTAAGGCCTGAATCGAAGGAAGTCATGGTCACCTTCATTGATTTTGGTGATGCACTTGGCGTTAAATTGTCAGATTGTCGGGAACCAGAGGATGAACTCATGAAGGTAAGATGCTCAGCACATTCGTATTCCTGAATACCATTAATTATTTTGGGGTTAGTAATTCATAGTAAATTTTTTATATTCTTAGAACAACCCAGTGTATGGCGTTATTTTTAACATTTCCTTACCAGTCGAGTGTCCAAAAGACTTGGAGATTTGTCCCGAATTGTCAGCTGCTTTGGATTTGCCGAAGCTTACCATGCAGATCGTAATGCCTTACAATGTTTATATTTTGATTGGGAAAATAGCTAGCCTGTTTGCTAATAAATGATTTGCTTATTATAGGAAAATCAAGGCGAGGGAGTATTAAGGGAATTCACTGGCAAGGTGTATGTGGATGACAAGAAAACGTGGAATGATATCTTGGAGAAGCAAATCAAAGCCAGTAACCTAGGTAAGAGCCATATTGCAATTCATTGTGAATAGTTATAATAGTAAATAACAGTGTAACAGTTATGAACGAGGAACTTAATTATTAATTTGTAATTTTTAGCTGCAGCAAAGGAAAAAACTCCTGAAGCGACAAAGCCAATTCAACAACCGGCCCCTAAACCTGTTCCTGAGGTCAAATCAACTGTGGCTTCTCCGCCCGCATCAAATACTCCAAAGGAGCCTGAAAAATCCAGTGCAACTGGTACGGATCCCCCTTCCTCTCGTCCTAAAGCAACTAATCCATTTGGTGCTAGTAGACCTTCTCCGGTTAAGCGTAACGTTCATAATGTCCAGTGGACTCCTAACTTGGACAATGGGGCAGAAGTCCACGTAAACTTCATGTGGAAATACCACAAGTTCTCTGTCTCGAGTAAGGCGGATGATGCAGCTTTGGATAAGCTTAACAACTTGATTCAAGAATACGCCAGCGCAGGTATTTTATTATACTTGAATTTGAAAGTTAGACAGTTCAAGCTTATAATTTACTTGCATTACAATTAGCATTTGTATTTTGATATTTGTAGCACCCGCAATGCAAAGGGTCCCAGCCGTTGACGAAATCGTGATTGGGCCTTACGAAGGAGCTTATTATCGTGGACGAGTTAGTGCCGTCGAAGGGGAAATGGTGACGGTCGAGTTTTTGGATTACGGCGATCAAAACAAAGTCAAGAGCTCGGAATTAAAGGAGCTTAGCAATGAAATTAATGCGGTAGGTTTTGTTGCTCTTCTTTTGACTATGTTTGTTCCGCAAATCATAAAGTATCAATAACTGAATTTTGTGTTGAGCTCATGAGAGTACGTACAATAATAATCATATTTTATTTTTTCAGCATCCAATTTATGGGGTGATAATGATAATGACGGGTGTTCCGGAAGACATTCCCAGTAATGAAGCTTTAATTTCTGCACAACCAAGTGGTGGACAGATAGAAGTCGTAAGTTAAAGAATAAAATTATACTGTAGTTACTTCAAAGTTTAAATGTAATATGTTATATTTTATTTTCTACTCATAATTCTTTACGTTGTACTTTTGTAGACGAAGATGGAGAACGGCGTTTTCCACGGTAGACTTTGGGTTTCGAATGGGAGTTGCTGGAACGACATCGTAGTGGATACTATTGCCAGCCAGTAAATCGTCTATGTGAAATGTTTTCTGTCGAGATTTAAAGCGCTGTTGCGGTGTGACATTCATTGACTTGTCGGCGTTGTTTTGTTCTCCGTGTAGCTTTTAGTTTTTTTCCTTTTATCGAATAATATTAGTAGTTAGTAATCTAGCCGACGTGTTGTAATTATTACATTTCAAGATTATTTGTATGTGTGCACATGTTATTGATATTGTTACACGAGTAGTTTGAATCTATAGAAGTAGCTTTGAGTCTGGCGCAGTTCCTATTGACTAATGATTATTAATGTAATTTTTAGACAAATTATTAATGTATGTGTTGTTCTGCATTTGTAGTGGTATAGTCTTAAATGTGAGAACCATATGAGCATGATACTTTGGAAATTAGTAATATTTTCCATTTCTAGCTATTTGACATAAGTTTAGCAAATTGTAAAGTAGGGTACTGCCTACTTTTTGTGTTGTCGTTAATAAATAATCATTCCAAAAATATAAATACTTTTCGTGTTTATTTTTGATTTTTGTTCAAGTCTCATTGTATTATTACTTTCCATTATATAAGTAGATTAGAATAATAGTCTTTGGCATTATTATATAGTGCACTTACACGATCCAATAACAGTAGAGGCTGCGAAAACAAATCAGTCTTGCTTTTCAACAGGAACTGCAGAGGCTTTGTTGTAATAGACTGCTATCAAGGTGCCAATGAGACCTCCGATCCAGTAGACAACGAAATGATCCGTCGCTGTAGCTCCTTCGCAGCCATATTGCATGGAAGTAGCCAGAACGGGGTTGAAGTATCCTCCAGAGTAGTCATACGCTATATTTATATAAAATATAAAACACGAAGTATTACTTTGTGGCAAGTTAAAGTAAGATAGTGGATACTCCACATTAGTAATTGGATAGTTTATACAATGAAAGAAAATAATTGGACATAAAAAATGCTGGATATAATTAATATTTAGGACCTAAAACAACTAGAATCGTATCCAGAAGAGAGTTCAGTACTGTTGCTGTTTTTTCCGAATTTATTCTGCCCACTATTATCTTGGAGACAATACTGAAAATTAAAGTTCCACCGCCTTCAATAATGCTGCCGTAAATAGGACGGACCTTTGAGATAGAAAAGAAAGGTTGGCAGTAGTAATAATTAGTTATATTTCATACTTAACTGTACTTATAGTAGTATTATGCCAAGAGTTGGAAAGTTACATGAAAAATACTTTCTTTTTTTTTTAAATTTAACCATGAAATGAGAGAAATTAGTACCGACAGATCTGCACTGCAAATACCCGATACTTTCTCCTCATGGATCTGAATGTAATTAAAGGCCCACAATGGTCGCATCAACAGTCGGAAGACTAGGCAGGCAGTTACAACTTCCGTTGCACTGGCAACAATCGCAGTCCCGCCATCCTTCTCATTTGTTAAAAAGTCCTCGAAGTGACTATTCGGACTTGCATAAGCTTCCTTCCAGGTCAGAGCCCACCATAATGAGGAAGCGAAGTAGAAAATAGCGTAGTAGGACACTCCATAGTTTTCTGCAACTGTATAGTATTTTTGTATTTTAGTAGGTTTGTATTTTTTTTTACATATTTTTTAAGATTGCAACGTACTATTTGAATATTTTAAGAATTAAATTATTATTATTAATATGTCATGATAATTTTTTTCGATTTAAAAATATATATTATTTAATAAGTACCATTTCCTAACTCAAAGCACGTTGCACACATTTCAGCAGTAGCCACAACTTCCTGAAGCAACACTCTGAGCCAACTCCCCGGGAGGAAGAGCTTGGAAATGATAATCCGTAATAGCTGTGCTGCAAGAGATATGGTTACTATTAAAATTATGGAGATTATTAAATCATGATAGTCGGCGATTATAGCGGAGGTGGCCGGCTCACTACTTCTTGATATGTCGGATTTATTCATTATTATTTTGGTTTTTTTGGATTGAAGATATTATTAATTAAATTGTTAATATCGTATCACCCCAATCTCTATATTATATTAATTATTTCTTATTTTCTTGGGTTTATGATAGTTAAAAATTGCTTTTAGACTAGGAGGAATTTATTATCGCTTAAAGTCACTTGACTTAAGATCTTAAACTATAGTATAGTAATTGTAAAAGTAAGAAGCTTCCTTTATTTTTTTGCTTTGCCTTTGGATTCTCATAATTTTTGGCCATTGAGACGTTGATGCTGCAGATATTTTTAGTTCTTTGGGCACTTTTCCAGCATGCAGTTTTCCCCTCTCCGTCTTCAACATAACAAGAATCCATTAATCTACAACTACAACTTATCCTATTACAATCAGCCTATGCTATAAATATACTTTTTTTTAATTCTATATAGAATATAGAGTTCTGATTTCGGATGTTTTGACTGTTTAACATTTATTTTGATTTTGATCTTGATGGCTGCAATTTTATTTATCTTTACGCTTTAAATTAAGCCATTTCTAATAATTATTATACAATATTATTAGCGTGCATTATAAGCGGTTTTTAATGTTTCCGTTTCATAATTTTTATGATTATATTTCTCATATTATTTCATAAATTAAAAAAAAATTATATTTATGGTTAATACAAATGGAGTAACGTGACTGTCCGTAATGTTTTAATGATCTACAAAAGCTTTAATGAAATGTTTGTCCTCACTGATCACAAGCTTACAAAGCACAATTTACAACATTAGAATGGGGAATGTGAGATTTTTTAAGCAAACAAAACCATGAATTATTATCTATTAAGAATTAAATGAATAAAATAAAATAATAATAATTAAAATAAATTAAATAATAAGCATCATTAACAGCTTGACAAAATTAGGGCTCAGAAAGTTTTTATGTTGTAATAAGAAGAGAACGAAGAATAAAATAAAATAACTAATAATAATGAAAGAATATTAGTTTTTACATTTGGTACGGAAACAATTTGCCCAAAAATACATACAAACGAGGAGCTATAACCTGCGCCAGGTGATGAGAATTCAAAATAAAAACTCGCGTCATCACAAAGTTAAATTAGCGGATGATGCGGAAGGGCGAACGGATACACGGAAGATTTTAATTTAACCTTTTTAAATTGACAGATAGAACCAAAATCAAGATAAAATAATTATACAAACAATTTTGTTAATGAGTAAAAACAGCGAAACCTTAAAGGGTCAAGACAGGACTTAAAACGAATTTCAGCGACATGTAAGTCGAAGACTATTTTCTTATTAGAATTAGTTTATATGAATAATTTTGACTTTTCTCGTTTTATGTATTATATTATTTATTTTTATTAATTGGAAGGATTGTTTGTTTTGCAGGAGCCAAAGGCCGTTGAAGGTATAAACTGAATAATACAAATCAACCAACATGGTTCAAATCAACTTTCAGAACAGTTTTGAATAAAAGGAATAATCTCCTACTGTTCTTGCTGTGAGAAATTTATTCCTGACGAAAAAGTTGACGAGGAAGAGGATTTTGAAGGATTTATACGTCTGCTATTAGTGCAACTAAAAGAAGGTAAAACTGGTGATAATAAATTTAAGTGCGTTAAATGCATTGAAAGAGAGCCACAATATTCTTTTGTTTGTTCGTTCAATAACGATGCGATTCTACATTTTTACCTGTCGTTACAATTTAAGGACGGAGTTTGGCAATATTAGATAAGTATGTGGTTTTGAATTTATGAGTGCTGAGTGTATTTGTACATTCTGACATTTAATTTATAGCATGTGTATTAAATTTATTAAATGCAATATGGGGCATCATATTTTTATACAAATCTGTGGACTAGATTATTACAAGGTTTCTGAGCCGTGGCCGGACCGAAACAGACTTATTCCTCTTAATTCGTCTCTGATGCTGGACATAATTTTTACGATTTGTCAAAGCCTGATGAATGTGGGAATATTGCAATCTGACAAAGCGGACTAGAGTATTCTTTTTGAAGAATCTATAGTTTTTCCTATGTCCACGCCTTGCTCGTGCTCCGGTTTTATGCTCCAAACTTTCGCAAAAATTATAGTTGCGAGCGAACCAGAGGTCCCCGGTTTTTGTTTGAGGAGTAACAGAATTTTTTTCATGTTTGAGTCCACTAACTAGATCATTATCACCGAGGTTCTGATTTTGGAAATGGCAAACCAGACAGTCGCCACTATTGTTGACATCAGCTAATGGTGGCAAAAATAAATCGTCTGGTTTTCGGGACAGAGATGTTGTTTGGGGATCTTCAAGGGGAAGGTTAACATTTTCGACGGGGCCTACAGGAGACGGCAATTCTTTGTTCCTCTTGTTAAATTTCTTCACTTTCTTCTTTTTCGGAAGGGTTTTAACGAATTCTGCAATATTATGAGCGGAATCTTCGAGCTTTCGATGTAGAAGTGACCTTTCTAAACTTTGATGAATAATGATTTGGTAATCATGAATGTACTGAATTGTCCTTCGCAGCGTAGTCATATTCCCCTGATATTCAGAAATTTGTCTTTTTATAACCAACCAGTCCTTATCTATATCAGGGTGGAACTCAAGATTATGGCGAAACTGATCCTGCTGTAGTTTGTCCTGGATGATGTGTAACTGTTTAGCGTATTTCTGCTTGTCTTCCTTAGGCAAATTCCGGAGGTTGAACCCGTCGTCAATCGTAGGATTCAAGATAAGGGAATAATTATCGGAGTAAATTTCAGAGGTTGAAACGGGTGAAAACAATAAAGACTGGGTGTCATGATCTTGTTGTTGTTGTTGGTCTGATGATTGCGAGAAATGTCCTACGTGAAAATCGCCCATTTGCCCAAATTTCCGTATTTGGTTGAAAGACCCTGGAGGGAGACTTTCAATCTGAACTATTTTTCGGTCGCCAACGAATTGGTTCGTGGATAGTTGTTCCACATTCGGAATTACAGCAAGATCCCCTTTTTTGCATTTATTTTTACTTCTGCTCTTATCGTTAGCATAAAGTTTTGGTACTATCGTAGCTGATGATGGTGTGGTCAGCACGACATTTTTATGGGTTTGTGTACTGGTTTGATTATTGATATTCATTTTCTTCGAGGGGAACAAATTAAAAAATATTTTGTAATATCTATGAGTTCGAGTCATAAATTTAAGTTTGTTTTCAAATCTTTTAAGATGGTTCTGAGCTGCTTCCACCACTCGTTCTGTAATGAAAGGGGCAATGAAAGCAAATGTTTATGTATTCATTTTTCTAATAATTGAATCGATGAGTGCCTCGAATATTTTGCTTTTAAAATACTGGTAACTTTCAAGATGTAAAAATGAATTTAAAAATAAATTGTATGTTGTTCCAAGCTAAGCAGTGCCATTGAACTAACTAACCTTTATCAAATCTGAAATTCCATTTCTGATTTTCTATATTTTGTGGGTGGGTTAACCAGTATTTCTCTTGTAGCTTCCATCTATGTACAATACAATATTAATATTAAGTTTTTTGGTTAAAATTCTATTCAATGTCCCAATGTGCTAAAATGTGTGTCTGCCTTCAGTCAGTCAGACGGTCAGACCCACATATGAAAACGATTTTTTAATTTAAATGTATTTACTTTTCGTATTTACCTATTGAAGAACTGTAGATTGTTCTGTTCAGCTGCATTGTGAATGCAGTAGGCCGGATGATAATATGGATGGAAATGAAACCGCATTTAGTAATAGTAATTAATATAATTGACAATATTGTTATTTGTTATTAAATTTGTAAATTTTTGAAAAATCCTTCCCTGCCACCATAATTTTTAACAATTTGACCCCAAACAATAATTTTTGGTAAAATTATTTTGTACTGTAGTAAAAGTACACTCATGACATGACTTATATTGTACTGTTCTTAATTTACTCTCATACTCAATATTAATATTATGTTCTGATTCTCAAATTTATTATTCTCGCTGTGTAGTTTCGCATTCACATGTGTGCAATAATTAATTTGGTACGGAATTATCAGTGGGCTATTTTCGGGTATTTGGGTTAAATAACGTTACAAGTTTAATACATGAACAGAAGGTGTTGTTATTGTTTCTAATCTCATAGTTACCCTGGCGATTACAAGTTTTCGGTGGCTGGCTTCACCACTTTGACATCTGTGACTAAAATTGTTAGTGTATTATTATGTAATAGCACTATAGCTCCGAAGAACTTATTCAATGCGACATTAAAGCCTTCCAGCTACAGTACAGCTACTGTTCGTTGTTTTATTATTACAAGAATTTACAGCTTTCCTTTTCCTTCTTTTGTCAATTAAATTGTATGAGACAATAGGGAGTTAAATTTAATAGGGGTGATGTGGTGATGCAAATTTCCACTTGTGTGATTAGTTACCACTTCACCTGTCACCAGATAGCTAATTTTACTAATAATACTAATATCATAATAGCTACTCCGTTTGTTTTAGTTCCACTGTTGTGCGTACTTGGCTGATGTATAATATAGCTGGTAGGGTATTTTTGAGGCAATCTCTCAAGTATTCTCATCTCACGTCACATCTATAATTTATTGATAATGTATGAAACTGAAACTAAAAGATAGAGGATATACATAGTTACATGTAAGTGGATTTACCATTGTGCTAATAAAATTTCTAAGATCGTTTTTTAAATATTTACAGATTCATTTGCTGCCCTGCTGAAGATCGGAAACGAAAGTAGAGTAGGGACGACCTGCGATACGTCTAAGACAATGGGTGACAGCGAAGCAAAACAGATCTTGTATGCATGGCTGGGGAAACAGAAAGTAGTTCCACAGTACGATGTTCGTCAAACGGGTATGGTGCATTGGATTGTAACACTGTAATTATTATTACTTGTAGACTTGTACCTCAACATATTTTTTGAAGTCTAATATTGAGTTCCTGAAATGTCAAAGACTGTAAGGAATACATGAGTAATGTTTGTTTTAATGTTTGCTCATTTTGCTGTACTTATTCTATACTCACAGGAATCAAGAACAACATTCGGTTCTTATGCGAACTCAGTGTTGAGGGACATCCTTACACTGCTGTCGGAAATTCCACTAATAAGAAGGATGCACAGACAAATGCAGCGAAAGATTTTCTCCAGTATCTAATTAGGTCGGGAGCTATGGCCCCTGAAGAAGTTCCACAGACTGTAAATTTTTTACGAAATACCTTGCTAAACTAATTTTAATTTAAGCTATACTAATGATTTAATCTGTGTGGTAATATTTTATGGTTTTATTAAGTTAATTTATTAATATTCGTGGTGCAGGCACTGAAGCACGTTCCAAGTGTAAATACCGAGACTATGGGAATTCGAACGCCACTACCATCTAGGCCTGTTTTCCAGGGCGGTATGGGTCCTAGGGATATGGGTCGTGCGTTTCAGTAAGTCGCTTGACAATTTTGTGTATTCATTAAAAATAATTATTCATGATAAATTGTTGTTGTGATGGTAACGCTTTCTGTTTTTATTACACTTGTAGACCTGCTGGAGGTATGGGATACCGCAATCTTGATGAAATTAATGCGAAGAAAGTTGCGGAGGCTGAGGATCTTGACGTCAATGCTCAAATCCACGGAAACTGGACAATCGAGAACGCGAAATCCCGGCTACACCAGTTCCTTCAAATGAACAAAATTACAACTGATTATAAATTTGCTTCTATCGGCCCTGATCATCAAAGGTTTTCTGATATGAGTCAGCTTGTCTTGACGTTTTTGTTCAGGAAGCTTTTCATATTTGAATATGTGATAAAATGTTCAGTGTGAAAAGTTTCTTGAATACTGTAAAATTAAAACTATACTATATTCTATACCAAATGAGTTTTCGGATCTCACTCTGCATACAAGAGATGGGATCTGAAATAAAATACTATGTCATCGACCGTGTCATCAAGGAACAAATACAAAAGATCACTTGATTCATAAAAAAATTTGCTTATGGGGCCATAAATTTCAACTCCGTTTTGTACAATCTTGTTGACACGGTCGAGGTCTCTCATATGGTCCGGTTCGACCATTTATTGTGAAGTTTAATGATTTACGGTAGCAAGGTGAGAGCAACTATGTTACATGGCGTTATACTTATCGAATTACATGTTAAGAATTATTTTACAGTTAAATATCAACTTGAACTTGAAACAAAACAATATGCTACTATTTTTTTATCTTCAGCGTGGAAGATTAATGCTAATTGCTCAAGATATTTTTTTAAATATTTCATCGAGATTTTATTATGTAGGTACTGGGTACTGGTGTATTAAATAAGAATACTGTAATGGAGTGTTATGTTTATTATTGTTTTCAGAAATTTTCAAGCCGAGCTCGCCTTTTATGTGAAAGAATTGGGACGAAGTAAGTAGTATTATTTTTTTGAAATATAAACATCATTGTATTTTAATTTGAGTGTCTATTAAAATGGAATCTAATTCTTGTAATTTCACACAGCTGTTCATGCTCGAGAAACAGGATCTAACAAACAGAGTGCTTCAAAAAGTTGTGCACTTTCTCTAGTACGACAACTGTATCACTTAGGTGTGATCGAAGCTTTTACGGGGTCACTGAAACGAGTAAAGAAGGAAATAGAAGAATTTGCAACTGACATTAATCCAGCGGTCTTGGAAGAAGTACAGAATGTTTTAAATGTTTTGGAGATCACACCACCTTCAATTGAACCCCAGCCGCAGGTATTTGATTTTCTATATGTGCATTATCCTAAACATAATTTTAGAACAAATAATGGCATTTTGAAACAATTTGTGTATTGTGCTTGTTGTATACTAAAAGCTTACAATTCTTACATACTTTAGCAAAAATCGGACGAACCGGAACCGGATGGTCAAGCTAGTGAGGATGCTGAAACTATTGCTCCGTTAATAGAAGATGTGAGAAAAGGCGCGGCTTTGAAGTATGATGCCGAGGCCAATGCCGGAAAAGGAGGTGTGGTGTCATGGTCACCTCCATTGCCAAATTGGAATCCTTGGACAGCATGTAATATTGACGAGGGACATATGGCAGTGGTAATTAATTTTCATTATTTAACATATTATGACTTCATCCATAGTAAAAATGGTTCTACTGATTATCATGTACATATTTTGTACATTTTTTGTTTTGAATAATAAATACAATTTACTCTAATAGACACCACTGGAACAACTGAGCGAAGAATTTCTGGAATCATTTAAAGAAGTTCAGCAAACAAGTGAGATGTACCGAGAGATGCTTCCCGTACGTTCCAGCCTACCGATTTACTCGCAAAGGATTAAAGTAATGGAAAATATCAATGAGTATCCAGTCATCCTTATCAAAGGTGAAACTGGATGTGGAAAAACTACGCAAGTGAGTTCTACTTAATTTTGAAGCTGATGCATTTACACCTTAAATTCTTTGCTGTGTGATATCTCTGGCACTGATTATTTCGCTTAGCGCTGAAGTTTGTTTTTTAAATCAAATGTTTATTGGATTATTCTTTTATTTAGATTTGTCAGTTCATAATGGATGACTACATCTTATCTGGTCAAGGGGCGTTTTGCAATATTATTGTTACGCAACCTAGAAGGATTTCAGCGATTTCTGTAGCAGAAAGGGTGGCTGCAGAGAGGGGAGAAGATTTAGGGCAAACTGTAGGATACAGCGTTCGCTTTGAATCTATATTACCTCGACCTTACGCATCTGTATTATTTTGTACTGTGGGTGAGTGCAGCATTGTATAATTTTACATAAATCGAAGTTTCGTTTTGATTCAAATTAGTTAAGTTTGTTACTAAAATATAATTCACACTCATTACAGGAGTACTTTTGAGAAAGTTGGAGGCCGGTATTCGAGGAGTCTCTCACATAATTGTTGACGAGGTTCATGAAAGGTAAAATCAGTATTGCTAATTTGTTGTAAGAGTAGTCGTGTGTAATAACTGAAATTGCCAGTTTAATTCATTTTTCCTTGTGCTTTCAGATCCTGTGACACAGACTTCCTGCTAGTGGTGTTACGTGACATGTTGTCATTGTATCCAGATCTTCGTGTAATCTTAATGTCTGCGACGTTCGATGATACGCTTTTCACCCAGTACTTCAATTCCTGTCCAGTCATCACAGTGGAAGGTAGAACATTTCCCGTGCAAACACATTTCTTGGAAGATGTGGTCGAAATGTTGCAGTTTCAACCTTCAGCCGACTCCATAAGGTTTTATTTTCTTTTACATATCTAATACCAGCAGAAAGATATGTGTTTTATTTCTAAAAAAGTATTGTTATTTATGGAAATTAATTTGATGATCAGGGAAAGAAATAAAAAGAGAAAGCAGTTCGCTGAAGAAGAATCAGCTGTTTCGGAAGGAGCCAGCAATGATACCATGAATATGAATATCTTACCAGCGGGGCTGAATTACTCTCCATTGACTTACAAAACCATGAGTACTATGTCCGAGCGAGACTTTGACTTGGATCTTTTGGCTAAATTATTACGTTACATACATGACATGCAGGTTCCTGGAGCGATTCTTGTGTTTCTACCGGGATGGAACAATATCTTCACGGTTATGAAATATTTGTCGGAGCATCCTCTTTTCGGTATAAACTTAAATTGAAACCTGAACCTCTCACTATTGTCTCTTCACCCATTTTAGTAGACTTCGTAGCGTAAACATTGTTTAGGTCACTACTTAATAATTAATGTTATTTTGTAAACTTTACAGGCAGCGAAAGCTATTGTATTTTACCCTTGCATTCGCAACTTCCTAGAGAAGATCAGCACCGAGTTTTTGAACGCGTTCCTCCTCATGTTACAAAGGTACTACCTATTGGCGAATAAGTTTTAAATGAATCACAAACTTTGCTGATGTCTTTCTGACTGTTGTTAAATCATATAGCTCATCCTGTCAACCAATATTGCGGAGACGTCAGTAACTATTGATGATGTAGTATTCGTCATCGACTCCTGCAAAGCTAAAGTCAAATTATTTACTTCTCACAATAACATGACAACTTATGTACAGTGTTGGGGCGCAAAAACCAATTTGTTGCAGAGACGGGGACGTGCAGGTCGAGTTAGAGAGGGTTACTGTTACCACCTGTGTAGCAAGGTTAGTGTTGGACCTGGTATAATGACATATAATATAATCCTTTTGCCTGATCTGTTGATGTAAATTAAATTGTTTTCTGTTCAGAAACGATACGACTGTCTAGAAGACAACATGGTTCCAGAAATGTTTAGAACTCCTTTGCATGAAGTGGCTCTGACCATTAAACTCCTTAAACTGGGAGGTATAGGTCACTTTTTGAGCAAAGCACCGGAGCCTCCGCCAATAGACGCTGTAATAGAAGCTGAAGTACTTCTCACGGGTGAGATACAAAGGAAGAAGATTGTTACGATTGGAGAAATGATTTTTATTATAATAATAAAATATAATTTATTGTTTCCTTTTTATTTGTATTTTAGAATTGAAATGTTTGGATCAAAATAAACAACTCACGCCTTTGGGAAGGATTTTAGCTAAATTACCCCTGGATCCTCGACTTGGAAAAATGATTGTGTTGGGTGCGATTTTTAATTGCGCTGACGCACTGGCAATTGTAGCAGCCCAGTCCTCGAATCTGAGTGAAATCTTCAATCTTGGCTTAGAAAACAAGAGGTTATCCGGAACCCAGAGGGGATTTGGAGCGAATCGCCATTCGGATCACTTTTCTATCCTAAACGCTTTCCAGCAATGGAATGTCATTCGGAATCGAAGTGGAGAACAAGGGGAAATTGAATTTTGTCAGCAAAGGATGTTATCTTTACCCGCTTTGCGAATGACCAACGAAGCGAAGGTGACTGGCTTTTGGCTTTATACTAAAAGCAAATTGCAGAATTTGAACGTATTATAAATTATTGAATTGTATTAAATTTACTTATATGTTGGCCTAGAATCAACTGTTGCAAGTCTTGAACGTCTGTGGATTTCCAGAAGAGCACTTATATCCAAGTACTTTGAGATTCTATGAAGATTGCCCTCCGTTGGATAATATTGCAGGTCTGCTGTGTGTTGGGCTTTACCCTAACATTTGTTATCATCGCGAGAAAAGAAAGGTACAAAGAAGAGTCAAATGATCTATAATGATTAATATATCTACAATGAAATGGAATCCTCATAATATTTGCTTTCAAAATTTCAGGTTTTAACTACGGAATCAAAAGCTGCTTTGATTCACAAAGCATCTATTAATTGTAACAACAGAATGGAGCACAAGTTCCCTTATCCGTTTTTTATTTACGGTGAAAAGGTAATTTATTACTTATTTTATCTAGACCTAAACATCGAAAATTGTTGGATTTGCCTTTGTTCTTGTTAAGCAAGAAGTTTACCCACTGGTTTTAGATTCGAACTCGAGCGATTGCTTGTAAATCAATGACGATGATCACACCACTTCACATGCTTTTGTTTGGAGCCAAGCGAGTCGATGTAGTTTACACTCGCGATACCTCGATTGTGCGACTTGATAATTGGTACTTGACTTTTCCTTGATCTGTAACTACAAATTGTTCATATGAAATTGCTGACAGTTTATTGAAAGTAATAATCTCATTATAAAATAATGATTTGTTATCTAGGATAATGCTGAAAATGAATCCCAGTGACGCGGCGTCTATTGTGGCCCTTCGTCCGGCAATTGAAGATCTTGTGGTTAGGGCAACTGAGAGCCCTGAATCTTTTTTTCCTTTGAATGAGAATGATCATAAGCTCGTATCAGCAGTAGCTCATCTATGTCGTCTCAGCTCTGTGGCATCAGTTGACGACCAAAGCGGGGGTGATCCGAATAATTGGGGTAACGAGCAACAGCAAAAATACGGACAGTATAAGAACTATGACAATGGGGCTAACAGGTAGATTTCTTTGAAAAAAATAGTGAACTTTCAAATAGAATAGAAAGAATATGTATTTTAAATGTTCCTGAATATTATTACGAAGGTTCCAACAAGGCAGTTTCGAGGGCGAATATCATGAAGACGAGACCGATAATTCAAAATATGAACCCGGAGAAGACGATGATGATGAGAGCGACGAACCCCCAACAAAGAGACCAGCTCCTGGCACTGGTATGAAAAAATATATTTACATTTCAATTAATCCAAGGCCTGAGCCTTACACGTAAAAGCGCTAGAAATATTTGTTAAGTAAATTCCTCACTAAATTAATTACTAACTACTCTATTTCTTTAGACACACCATCAAACCGTGGAATGGGAGGATTTCAACCCAGAGGACGAGGAGGCTTCAACCGTTGTGGCGCAAATTTTGAACCCGGTTCCAATTTTTCACCAATTGGAAGTACAGGGGGTACTTTTGGCTCAACAGCAAGAGGATCCTCGAGCACATTTGGTACACCAAGACCGTCGTTTGGTGGTGACAGATATTTTCAACGTGGTGGCGGTGGAGGATTTACACCCCGATCTTCTGTAGGTGGCGCTGGTAGCTTTTCTGGAGCTGGGGCGCGTTCGTCCACCAATAGGGGCTGGGGATCGAAGTTCTCACCAGGAGGTGGAGGTGGTCGAGGATTCTCTCCGCGAACCGGCAGGGGAGCCGGTTTCAGACCGCGACGGAATTATCCGTATTGAAGAAAATACATTAATTTTGGCCGTAGCTTAATTGTTAATATAAGTACATAATAAATTATAGTTATTATAGTTTATTTTATGTTGAATGAATTTGAATGAGTAGTTTGAATTATGTATCTTACAGTACTTTACTCCATAATTTATTTTAGTTATTAATAATATAGGTAATAGTTATTCCTAACATTGCATTAGTGCAATATTTAGAATTATATTATTGTATTTATTATTGTTTTATGATATCTCAGTTATGATTTTTATTATAGTATATTAAATTAGCTTTTTCAGAGCCTAAAGAAGATTTAATTAACAACGCTAAAAGTTCGTGTATTCTATTAAAAAGCTCTAATTTCTTTAAGTGACAGTTAATTCACATTTAAAAAAATAAATCTTATTTCATTGTCCTTATTAAGTATCACGTACTTCTAGGCACTTATTTATTTTATTATCACCGTTTCTTATACTAACCCCCGATTCACCGGCTGAGATACCCGAATTATCTCCGGTTATCCTGCTGCTACTTGCTGGAAAGCAACCATTGAAACGCTCAAGGTAAAAAGAATTTACCCCACAAGAAGTTGTTTTGATCTCAATCTCACAATCTCTACGCGGTAAGGGTTGATACGCCGGATGTTTTACATATGAATACATACATTTATGTGTTGAAAGAGCATGTGTTTATGGTTATCTTCATTATTCCTTCATCTTTCGTCTTCTTTCAATGCGTGACAACGTGGTTGACTATTCATAAGAAGATCAATAAAATCATAAGATCACCAGGTGTTTTCAATGTTAAATTTCATCATTATAAATTTAAAAAATATATATTCGAGGTTAATAGCATAAATAAAGTATGATGTCACTTCCGGTTGTTGTTGTTGTGTAGTTGTGTTTATGTAATCATATATAAACAAACCTGTAATCATTAATTTATTATTGAATGATAGTGACGTGATCTGCTGACATTTTACTTTGACAATCAGGTCATCAGCAGAAACCAATCTTGTTGTGATCCCTGAGATTGACTGACCTAAATAAATACATTGTAGAACGTGATATTACAGTTGTAAAGATGGTCCTTGCTATTTTAACAGAAATTTAATAACTTGATAATTTATTTTTGTCATATTACTATTGCTATTATTATTAATATTGGATTATAGTTAATAGTTATTATATCTTCAAAAAATGTATCGCCACGAATATACCGTGCCGGAGTATCAGGTCAGAGGGGATGGCAGTAATTTATTTTCGGAATCAAGTGCAATTATTAGAAATCTGAACGGTGTGAGGACTTGGCGATCGAGATTATTTTCTTTGGGGAAGAAATTTTGGATAGGATTTGGCCTAACTGTGATATTTATTGCGTGCATGATTACTTTAGTGGTTTTTGCTGTACGCAATAATCATAGTCAGAGTTTGGAGGATGTTTATCCGGAAAATAAAGGTATTCAAGAATAATTAAATAATATTTATCTTCTGTTATAAGCGCACATATATAATGTATTAATTAATTTATATTTGTTTTTGTTTATTAGAATCCGTCTCAGTCATATTTCCAAACGAGCAGCCTCGTAGTGACGTAGTAGTTATTGCACCAACCGAAAGTGTCCTTGTGGTAAAAACGATGTTTTTTTATTTGAGTTACATTGATTGTATTAAATATAATGATCAGGTATACGTGTGATTATATAATTTCGGAATTTGTAAATCTGGAAATTGTTTTATTTTGACAGAAAAGTACAACTTCTACAACTACAACTACTCAAGTTCCGACAGCTTCACCTGGTCATAATAAAGTTCCAATTACTACTGCGGGGACCACAGTGGCTACTGCTGACAATCTTTCCGGTTTGACAACCCCTAGTCCTGCTTCTGGACATCCGCCCACGGTTTGATTTTAGCTTTGGTGTTATTTAGGGGATTCTGTCGTATCTGTCCACAGGTTTTTCCACAGATCAACCGTTGTTTTGATTCCGGAATCATTTGATGAGATTTTCCAAAACCGTTCGGGAAATACAAACCCAACCTGTGAACTGATGCGGAAGAACGCCCAGCAATTTAATAATAAATTGTGTCATTGATAGGATGAGTTATGCATTTATTGTGTATAGACGAGTACTCCGTTACCGAGAAGGACAAAGGGTCACAAGCCGCTGCCCGCCAACGCTGCTGACCGGCAGCCACTACAATTGCTGGAACATATGGGAGAACAACCATTGTATTTCTGTTTGAGATGCGAAGGTGACATTTATGGAGTATCCGTCACACTCCCTAATAGGAATAATAAGACCGTTGGGCCCGTCTACGGTAAGTATACCTCAGTACTTGAAAACCAACCAATTTTGCGGATACCATTTATGCGAAGATGTGAACTAATCATTTCTTGATGTTTTATGTACTGTTCATACTTACAGGTAACGGGAAGAGAAAGCCGAGAATAGCCGTAAGTCAATTAGCAAACATGGAGCTGTATAACATAAAATATGACACACCACCGGAAATTTCAAGCGAGCCAGGTTCAAATTGTAAACCCGAGGAAAAATGTTAGTGAAACAATAAGATGGAACAAAGTGACAAGTTAAGACTGGGCAAGTGAATGATTTATGTCGATGGAGCCAAAAAAAACTATTCCTGCAAAGGACATATCTTGAGCTCATTGTGTGCCGTTTAAGTATCTTTATATTGTTCCTTCTTATAATTTTATTTTAACCTCAATACTTTAAGTTTATTTGTAATCAAGTATGAATGAAAATGACTTTATTAATTTGGCAGTCGCCCCTTCAATATTCAAAATATTACAGATCTTTAACTTGTAGATATATATTACAATTTAGTTGTACGAAATTGTTCATCAATATATTAAATTAAGTGTGCTTAAAATTCTCGTCGTTATGAATATTCTTTGTAAAGTAAAAATTAACGAATTATTAACCAAATTAACAAATATCTAGTTCGTTACTGTTCCTTATGTAAGTTTAAATTTGCTTTAGTTTTCGGAATGTTTAAAATTTGGATGTTTTGCAGTATTGTGTTATCCTAATTAATCTACTCTAGAGATTCAAATGATTGCCAATCGTTGTTCGTCATAACCTACCTGTATGAATCCTAGTCTGTATCGAACGATAGAACAAAAATATTATTGGAAGTAAATTTGTAAATATACCTTATATAGTAAACTAATGTTATTCATAATTGTGAATGTAATAATAAGTATTACAAACATATTCCAGCCAGATATCGTCCCACCCAGTATTAATGTATGAGACTGCTACACAGTTGGTGGGACGGCCTCCATACAGCTTTTCAATAATGACTGATGAGTGATTGTAAATTGTAACAGAATGTACTTTTGCAACAAGTGACTTCTAGTAGATTCATAAATTTATTTATATTATCGCATTAGCGTGAAACGAATCTAATTTTCATATTTTGTTGTGGTTAAACAATGTAAACCTAATATAGATATATTTTAATTTCTCCCAAATGAAAATCATTCTATTTTCCCCCAACACCCCCAAGGTTGTCAGCACTATTCTAACTCTACTTTAAAGATAAATACTTCTCAGCATTGAAGAGTGACTTCTCAAACGATTAGGTGCGTATATTAATTATTGACGACGGTAATCTATACTAACTTTTTTTATTAACCATTTTCAGTGTTTTTTATTACCGTAAGCAATAATAAATTGGTATATATATTTGTATACATGATATGAGATTCGGTTTTTGGATGTATTTCCATATTTTGAAAAATTGAAATAAATTCTTTGAAAAAGAATTCAGAATATTTTGGGCATCAATTACAACTTAAATTAATCAATTAATTAACAATATGAATGATGAAGACTGAAGTTATTTAAATTCGAATTATTTATTTAAATTGAAGTCATATTAATTAACTATTTCATTAATATTCATTTTGTTTGCATTTACGCTAGAATAATTAATTTTTTGCTATGGTTTCAGTTCAACTATTAAGTAATTATAGGGAAAAACCTCATAATTTAAAGCCATTTAACGGTGATTTAATATGTTAAAAGTATTAGTTAAAGTTAAATACGAAAGACTCCATTAATATATCATAATCATAAACGTTTTGGCATAGAGTGGGACTCCACCATGGACGACTTGCACATTGAATGTAAGAAACGTATGGAGATTACAGGGCTGTGCGTCTTTTAAATCGTCCGAGGGAGACTTGACGCAGCAGGATTTTTTTAATTATTTTTTTTTATTTGTGAAAAATTGCGTAGTCAACCTGCCGGTTCGGTCCACACGTTCAACTTTTGTCGTTGAAATCGGAGGAATAATTATTTTTACGGGAAGTCATTAATCATTATACTTAACAGTGGTAAGTTCATCAAGTTTAAGCTTGTAAATATGTTCGTTCATTTTATGCTCTATTCTGTTTAATTCTATTATATAGTTAATATATAAATACATAATTCAATTCAATTCATACATTTAATTTGTAATATATATACCTGTGAAATAGGAATAATAGAGAAGGCGTTTCATTATAGTTATATACTTATATTACAATAAGCAAAAGCATTTTTGTTCACCTGTCAGATTATTTAATTTTAATGACTGGTAAATCAAATGTTACTTGTTGATTGATTGAGCGTAAACTTTTATATATAATTATCGCTATTTAATATTGGGTAAAAGAGGTAAATAAAGGTCAAAGGTGGGTAATTTACAGAATACATTTTAAATAAATATGGGCAATCACAGTTTCACAGGTGAGGTGAGGTAGTTGATTAGTAAAATTTGTGTAATGCAGCTGTTGCGATATAGCTTACGAAATGTATTTACCGTAATTTTTTGGTGTAGATTTAATAATCAGTAGTGCAAAAAGTATCTAGAATAATGTGTTGATATATTAATAATGACTAATTATTGTTCCTTTTATTTAATTTGCAGATCACCAAGGTGCTCTTATTAATAATATATGAGAGTTATTACTGGCCCTCGACCCTGTCCGGCTGTCCCCATCATCAAATCTGATCCATGGATATCGAGGACAAAATAAGACGTCTGGAGGTCCAGTTCCTCTCTACGAATCAAAGAATATCTGAATTAACGTCGCGAGTAGTTAGGGTTGAAGAGCTGGTGACGAGGCACATTCTAGGTGTTTTGCAGTTTTGATTCTTTATCTTGATTTAGAAGCTTTATTAATAAATTACTTGGAGCTAACAGGACAGCTGAGTATCTTCATGTAGTTATGCTTTCTTGATGTATTTATTTAATTTTCGTAAATTTTTATTTGGAATTGTTAAAGGTCGTCCTGCACTTGCTGTCACCATTAACCAAAATGATCCGGACTTGCGTCCGGAAGAGCTGTACCACCGATTATCTAGTCTGGCTTATGAGTTCAATAGTATGCTACCGGACTTGGCGGAAGTTTTGTCTGTTGGTATGTCATTTAAGCTAAAACTAAAGATTAGAAAGTATTTTTAATGAATGACGGCAATGCATTCAAGCTTTATATAAGCTAATAACTTTTTATAATAGCTCCGAGAAGCTTCATAGCTGCATGCTACTGCATATATGTTATTGTTAAATCATTTCAGGGAATGTGAACACAGATGCTGATACTACAACTAGAAATTCTCACAATGTGTCTTTGGTTTGCGCACAAGGCAAAATTACGTCGGGAATGACTAGTTCGGGAGCGCAGAAGAATGTCAATTTGAGTAAAGCTCAAATTCCTAATAGTGTTGACAGGAAATTTGTACCTGTCGAACCAAAACCGCTTGTATCACCACGAGAAGGAAAAAAGGTCAATTCTCATGCAAAAAGCACGGGGGAAAATATTTTTCTGAAGGATAAACAGAACGTTCCAGGCGAGAAACAACAAACTGCTGGTGCACAAAATGCGGCTAGACAGATATATAGTATTAATTTAGTTGAACTATCGTCACACCAGTCCAGCAACATGGCTGCTAATAAACCAAAGCAACAGCAAGAACCTTTATTGATTGATCTCTTAACGAATCATAAGCAACAGTCAAAAGTTGTGGAATCATCGAAGGGGAAACCTAAAGTGCCTGTTCCACTTGCTAATCATAAACCTGTCCAGGTGTTTGATGAAAATCCGTGGGAAGATCTAGAAAAAATCCCTTGGGAAGGGACCGAAAACATTGATCCGGACGCAGAGATTTATTCGAAAAGTCAGAGTGTAGACAATCCATTGGAGTACGTTAAAAAATCACCAGTGTGTTCAAAGCCTTGTGGAAATTTCATAGGTATGTATTTGTTTATAAATAGATATAATAATTATGTGTAATATTTTTATTTTGCAATTTTGGGAATGTTATTGGCAGATGCAAAATCATCATGGATTTGTAATAATTGCAAATAATCTTTGGCAAAGTAATACATTGAATCAATATCTATTTTAGGTCACCCGTGTAAGAATAGCCACGATCCATTATCGCCCTGCCCTCCATGTACTGTTATAATCAAAAATTTTAAGCTCAAGTGCAACCACCGCATTGACATTATGTGTCATCGTCAAAGTAAAGTTAGTGATTTCTGCTCAGAATGTGATTCACGAAGATTGGTCAAGGTGGACCAAGAAAAGCCTGCAATTATTAAGCCTGTGTTGTCTCTAACGATGGATCCTATTCAGTCAGAATCAGAAGTATGTGTTGTGTTATTACCGAATACTACCAAAGAATAAATAAATAGAGTTATTTAATTAAACAGTTCTGATTTTCTTTTTAGGTTGCATTCAGAAAAGTAAAAGAGATTTTAAACAAATTGACATCCAGCAACTTTGAAAAATTGTCAGATGAGTTCATGACAATCGTGAATGCACAAACCAAGTTCTTACCTGAAATTGCTTGTGTCCTTATTGAGAAAGCCATGATGGATGCGGAAAATCCCTTGTCGCCAGCCAATTATGCCAAATTGGTAATTTTCAATCATTTTATTCTTGAAAGAATTTAAATAAAAATGTAATTAATTTACCTCAATTCTTAACTTTTGGTTCTTGTAAAATGTGTCAATTTGGCTATGTAATTATTCCAGGCTTCTAAAACTATTAACAGACCAGAGGGCGAACTGAAGATGTTTCGCATAGAAGTTGTAACGTTGATAACGTCAGTTTTTTCTGCTTTACTATATCCAAACGGCCATGGTATTCCCAACTCTCTGCCGTTATTTGTAAAATCCTTACTGAATAAGAAAGAAATTAATGGTTTGGGTCCAAAGAGAAGAATGTTAGGTGTTCTCCGTTTTGTGGGGGAGCTATTTAACCAAGAAGTAATTACAGTTGTTATAATGGAGCAGGACGTTATTAACCCGTTAATAGGTATGCTGCTCATTTAATGAAGATGCAAACAATTGTCAGAATTTTCTAGCAACTGTAAGTTTATATCTATATTTTCGTTGTAGCCAAACCAACCGACGAGAATTTGGATTACTTGTGTAAGTTGTTAACTCTAGTCGGACACAAAATCGAGGAGAAGGTTGCCGGAGCTTCTTGGTACGATCAAATTTTTCTGAATTTAAGACCGTTCTGTGAAAACTCGGCTTTAAGCTCACAAGTCCGTTTTTCTATTCAGGTAATTGACTATGATCATAATTGAGTATACAGTTATTAGATGTTGCTTACTAAGCAGCTTATAAGTTTAAGGATCTTGTCAAAGATTAATATTTTATACAAAAATTATAGAACCTGCTGGATCTAAAGGAGTCAAAGTGGGATAGATTTAGTCTTAATAAGCCTGCCGGCCAAGTATCATTAAAGTCTACAGTTAATTCTGGTTCCACCACAAGCCTTTTCAGTAATGGTTCCAACACGTCAGCTCCCGTCGCTAGTAAACCAAAAAAGGCAAGGAAGAAGAAAGCAGCTAAATCCGAGGGGGTTCAAATCATACCAAGTTTTGCAACTATGAGAAACTCCGTGCGGGTTCCTCCTTCAGATATATTTGATCCTTGGGCTTCCGGGGCTCCTTGGGGTGAACATACTGATCCACTAGCAGTTGCCTTCCCTCGACTTGACAGTCCAGAAGAAACAGAGAACAGTCCATCAGCTTCTGGAGTTGCCACTCCTGCAGACCAAGGATGGAGAGGTAGTCAGGTTTCTCTGTCCTTTGCCAAAGCCGTGTCTAGTAATTCTAGCAGAGTGATTTCACCTGCTTACTCTACGTCTTCCTTGAACTCTACTAAGTCAACGGCTTTACTCCCTGAAATTAATGCCGGTCAAGTTTTCCAATTATACATGAAAATCCACACAGCTCCGCAGAAGGATCGGATTAACTTACTTAGTAGGAAATTATCAGGAGCCGAAGGTAATTCCTAATAATACAACTTTACCATGCACGCATCTACAATATACTGAAGTTATCTGTATTATTATTCAGGATTTTGTTTTGAGTAGCTTCTTCATGGTCTACTAAGGATTTACAGCCATCGTTGCTAGTGTCATTGACTAGCATTATTTTGTAATGTGATATATGTGTAATAATAATTTACTGTCATGGTTTATTGCTATTGTCTGTAGAAAAACAGCTCCGGGATTTCATACGAGCTTTGTCAAGACGTACACTGCAATTAACCAAGAGATTGGAAATAGCGGGGATAGGCCTAATGATTGACGTCCTAATACGAGCTCAAATTGTGTCGGAAGATTTGGTTAGTGTTTTCAACACCGTATTGTTTAAGATTAGTCATTTAGGAGTGTTCTCAAGAATATTGTATAATCTCATTTCGAATTTATTATCCTCCTGTTTATGCTCAGGTTTCAAAAGGCTTCCAAAGCGGAGTCGTTGGAGACCTACCATTCATCCGTCAGAAGAAGCCAACTGACTTTGAAGATGCAGTCTTGATCGTTGCCACCGTTGTTGTGACAATCTGGTCCGAGCGTACGGACAACTTTTTGTGGTTAGTGGAATTAGGACGAAACATACATAAGTATCCGGAAACTTGGAATCCATTCTGCAAGAAAGTCATGGAGAAGCTTTTGGAAAGGAAGAAAATTAAGTTTGTGCGGGATTGTTACCACAAAACTCCCGAGAGTGGACAAGATGTTCTTCGGAAGTCAGCTGTAGCCCTTCAAGTCACAAAACAATAGTACAAATAAAAGGCACAAAGCTCTCTTTTTTTGTATTTTCTGTACTCTCTATATGTCTTCATGATCAATTTGTTATTTCCAATACTTATTGTTGCTACTGATAAAATAATATTGGACATAATTGCATGCCAAAAATGTACTGAAAACCGGTACAATTTATTTATTTAAGTTTAATAGTATAGTTTATAATATTAGTCAACTATTCCATGTCATGAACAATGAATTATTTAATAGATTGTTAGTGCCGATTTATACTTACAACTTAGAATTTATTATTAGAATGTCCGGAGTAAATAAAATTGAAGCACGCAGGCAAAATCCATTGCTTAGCATGTATAAATCAATAGTCTTAAAAACTAAAATAAAATATTATTCATACAAAAAATGTGCTATTTTTTGTATTGGATGGCTCTGTGAATTACAACTTTATTAATAATATTTATATTTCATTTATAAAATAATTTAGAGTTTATAAACGAATGTATGAGAAATATTAATAAAGTGATTATATGATGTGTGCTATATAAGCTTTCCTTGGTTATTATCGACAAAGCGGTAAAGAGAAAGTAGAAAGATCTTCGAATAAATCATCCATTCAAATCATTTTTGTTTTTGTTCCATCATCTTTATATTTCTGTGATTAAGTATTCTCTTTATGTCTTCATTGCATAAAATTTTAATTAAAGTTAGAATCATAATTATTTTTCTCATGTTTTAGAACTCGTGAGTCGTGAATATTGTAAACATTCCCAAGTAATTTAACCTCCGTCAATAAGATTTTGTTTCGTGAAGAGGGCAAACATAGCTATAAATTTTGCATTACTTTTATAAAATTAATTTTTGTTAAAATAAATAATTAGCCAAAACATTTACGAGGTATTTAATTAAAATATTATAATATTTTTAGTTTCATTAGTTCATGTATTTATATTTGTGTGTAAATAAATCATTAATGTCGGCTGCGTTAATATTAATTATTCGTGTTCCAAAACAATTAAAATTCATTAAATCAAACATTTCAAAATACTTCATTTAATGAATTTCAATTGTTTGAATGTTAATTAATAAATGTATAAAAAACTACTGGAATAGTGAATGATATGATAATAATTTATGACAATTTCATTTAATAAAATTCTCTCATATTGCAGTATTCGGAATGCACTGACAATTTGCCACCCTGAGGGTCTTTAAGGTCACTCTTGAGGTCGAATCTTATGTCACCCGTGATTCCACCATGGAAAGATCATTTAAAAACGCGGTGTTAAACTCTTGTGGGAATAAGAGCGGGCTTTCCCAGAAGACCTTTACTGTTGCCGTGGAATCCCGTCCAGAAAATACTCGAGTAGCTGGGGAAGGTCAAACTCAAGGTGACCTAAAAGTCCAAGCCCCACTAGTTGAAGGTCAGAAAACGGGAAAGAAAAAGAAACTTCCCACGGCAGAAAGGAAACGACGGCGGGAGGAAGAGCAACTGAAACGGCTCTACGGACCGAAGGACTCTCACATTCAATTAATTAGTTTAAATGTGCTGCAAAAGCTCAATGACACCAATTGCAATTCATCTCGGAAACCCCCCGAAAAGGTAAACGTCTTTTCAAAGGATGAATTCCCATCTTTCGCTTCTGTCACCGAAGCACCCCGCCGTGTGGAAAAGCCCTTAGACACTGAAGAAGATTTCCCCGCTCTTGTGTCGGCTGTCTCTTCCAAGGCAGCTTCGATTAAATCGGCTACCAGCAGCTCAAAAGAGATGTCACAAAGCAAAGATGAAGAGGAACCTGATGAAGATGGCTGGGAGACTGAGAATGAAAATGACCCTAAGGAAAAGGATGGAAACCCTAAAGATGTAGTAGGAAGTGGCTCCAAAATAATTGAAAAAATGACATCATCACCCGAAATCGCAAAATCGTCTCAAACGCCTTCATCTGGCAAAAAATCAAAAAATCCATTAGTAATTAGTTTAGATGCTCTAATCAAAGTCAACAAAACTGAAGCTGCAAAGAAGCGGAGAGAAGCTAAAAAAGCAAAGATTTTTAAAAAGGGTACGACTACTGGTCTGGAGAAAAACACACTGGGAAATATTTTGGACTCATCGGGACCTATGTTAATTAAACGAGGGAAAATGAGAGAAAAGCCTAGAAAGAAAAAGGTTACAGCGTTAAAGAAAGCAATTTTAATTACCAGAGCGCTAAGAGCTTCACAAGCAACAAATAAAGTGAAAGGTGAAAGTTCAACAACGGAGGGCAGCAAAAAGAAGAGAAAGAAATCTGGACTGAAAAAAATTATAGTCGATGGCAATACGAAAACTACTGATTCGGGCAGCATCACACCCAGTGAAGAACTAGTTTCCCCACCTTCCGAATCTTGCCAACCAGCTTTAAATAGTGAAGAACAATCAACTAAAGATCAGAATGGAACATCATCTGGAGCTCCAAATATTTTCGCAACTCTTCTAGAATCCGCCGAAAGGAGTCAACAAGAACTGTTACCTGTCATGATTGATACCAAAGAATTAAATAATAAGGATGTGGGACCCGATATAATATTACAAGCCAAGCAAAGCATACACAGTCGAAAATTTCGTCCGTATTGTAATATGTACGTTTCCAAGGAACTCCATGGTCACTTAATGGTTTTAATGAAGGAGCTACACAGGTTTCAAGATAGAATTTATCATACAGATCCAATTAGGTTCCAGTCCAAGCGACGGTATGTCCATGGTTTGAAAGATACAATTAACTACCTGGAAATCAACAAAGTTGCAATGGTGATACTTGCACCTGACATGGAATCCAACGATGTAAAAGGTTATTGTTATAACAAAAATTACTATTTATTTACCTGTAATTCGAAATAACAATAGCCTTTTTTATCAATATTAGTAACTCTCATTTTATTTCTACAGGTGGGTTGGATGAGAAGATCTCAACCATAATGCACAAAACTAGTGCAAACAATATACCTTTAATTTTTTCTGGAAATCGCTTCATCCTGGGGAAACTTATCTTTATCAAATCACAAGTATCTGCGATTGCTATTTTGGACAAGCAAGGAGCTGAGGTATGTGATCTTACATAATATATTCTTTATTCTTTGTACTTATATAGGTACTTTTTCTGATTTTGTTATTATATTTTATCCCCTCGTCTTAGTTACTGCTTATACTCCCTACATGAAAAATCTTTTAATTAAATCAAGGCTATTCTCATATTTTTGTTTTACTAGGAGCTCTTTCGAACGGTCGTCCTTGAGGCATCGAAACTTCGGGAAAAATACTTAATTGATCTGGAAGAAAAAATTCAACAAGTTTTAAATGCGTCCGTAGTGGAAGCTTCGTAAAAGTTTATGTAATAAGAAGAAGCCACAACCTTCCGTCATTCATCACACCACTTTCGGAATTCATCACCTGCCTCCATTCACAATAGCGGGTATTCTCATCCATTTGGGTACTCGCAAGTCTCTACCCGCTCATCAGTTTCACTGATTCATTGTTGTTGTTTTTATTATTGTTAATACCATTGTGTGCAATATTATCGGTAAAGCAAAGAGTCCAAATTATGTAATTATTGCTATAAAGTAAATGTTCGTTGTATTTTAATTACACATATGTACGCCTAAATCATGATATTGCTATATACTGTGCTCAGCTATATGCTAAAAGCTTAATATACGTTAATCATACTAATTATTATTATTCATTTTAATAACATTAATTTATTTATTTTACTATAAAATTTTTTTAGTATGTATATACTTAAGTACAAGTTGTTGAAGATGACCATAGTGACTGGTTCAGTATAGTTACAAATTCTTATATTATTATAGTACTATTATCATAAATTTCATTGTATCTGTATTTTTCAACTCAGCAATACTACTTTTATAAGTATAAGTACTTGTTACAGGTGTAATACTCCATGCCTGTTCTTAATCGCATTGCATTTATATTTAAGTACTTTTAACTGTTAAATTACACTGTTGTTTCGTTATAATAAAAGTATTCTTTCACACATATGTGACTGATTAGCATCTTCTTGCGAGGCACACAAACCACAATACTTTGTTATAATATTATTCAATGATTTATTATTTTATTTAAATAAATTATTTCTTTATTTTATAAATTAAAATATATTATTTTATTTTATTATAAATTTAATTACATTATTTTATTGTAAATTTAACATCATTTTATTATTTTAATTAAATTTTGATTTTATTCAAAGAATTTTAATTTTACTAACTTTAATTAACTTAATATTTTATGAAAACTAATTAAATTTGTATTTTATTGAATTTAAATGAATTTGTATTTTATTACATTTATATAATCTTCTTTTTAAATTATTAATTTATTTGATTAAAATTACTATTTTTCATGAGTTTCCAGCTTACATGCACAACCTTGGCAGGTTATAGATAACCTTGGATGAGACCGCAACTACAAAAATTTGTACACGTTGATGGATTCTTCCCATATAAAAAACCCTTAACATTAAGAAATCTTGGCCCTTTGGCAACTTCGGCTGTCTTTTATCTTGACAGTCACAGATTTCATTTAAGTTTCCTCCTTTGTAATAAAATACAATTGTGAGCATATTGTGCATTCATACGTGAATTAGTTGTAAAATTAAATTATTAAATTTACTTATCATTGTTAAATATATTAAAGTCTGTGTAAGCAACCAAAGATCTGTGTTAGTTCGGACATAAGGTGCAGGATTCCAATTCATTAACGAGTAATTTTACAAATAAATCCAGCTTTACAATTAGAAAATAATTATTATTTGGACCTTGTTTTATTGACAAATAAAAAATTAAAGTAAAACATGAAGGCTAATGTAAAGAAAGATTTGGGAAATATTTTCCTCCTCGTATTCCTCTACGTACTTCAAGGAATTCCCCTAGGATTAATAGCAAGTATCCCTATGATCCTTCAAAATCGGAATGTTTCCTACAAGGAGCAGGCCAAATTTAGTTTTGCTTATTGGCCATTTAGTTTGAAATTATTTTGGGCCCCGATCGTGGACGCCCTGTATTCCTCCCGGATGGGGAGACGGAAAACGTGGCTGGTGCCGATGCAGTATTTAATTGGAATATTTATGCTCATTTTATCCTCCCGAGTTAATAGTCTTTTGGATACAAATAATATTGGCCTCATTACGAGCGTCTTCTTTATGCTGAATTTCCTGGCGGCCACACAAGATATTGCTGTGGACGGATGGGCCCTGACTATGTTAAGGAAGTAAGTTTAAGGATCTTAATAATCTGAAGCTTGTATTAAAATTAATTTTAAATTCAAAACTATGTAATTGAAAAAGGTATATAAGTTGGTTTTAATTGGATTTTCTCGAATCTTTTACACAGAGAGAATGTAGGCTATGCATCAACTTGTAATAGCGTGGGACAAACTGCGGGCTACTTCTTGGGATATGTCGTTTTTCTGGCTTTGGAATCCACCGACTTTTGTAACAAATACTTGCGATCTGTAGAAGAGCCCTTTGGCTTAGTTACCTTACCAGGTGAGGATTTAAATTGAACTCGTGCTAAGATATTGAATTATAGATTTAGAGCTTATTACTTCGGTCCGACCTGGAATATTAATTTTTAAATGGACTAAATAGGTTTCCTACATTTCTGGGCTTGGGTATTCCTTGCGACGACAAGTTTGGTATGGATGTTGAAGAAAGAAAATCCTGAGACTGGTCTCAGCAGCGAGAAAATTGATGTGATTTCTAGTTACAAGGGGCTGTGGCAGATTTTGAAACTACCAAATATTCGACTAACACTAATTTTTCTGCTAACTTGTAAAGTGGGTGAAAAGTATTTATTTCTGTTACTTTGTATTGAATGAACTATACGGTAAATTTGTATATCTTATCCGATAGAAATAATAGATGGATACATTTAATTCTGTTTAGATCGCGTTTGCTGCCGCGGACGCTGTTACAGGCTTGAAGTTCGTTGAAATGGGAGTTCCAAAGGATAGACTGGCTCTATTAGCAATTCCAATGACACCCCTGCAAATCCTGTTACCCTTAATAATCTCAAGGTATACGGCTGGTCCGAACCCGATGAATGTCTTCATGAAAGCGTATCCGTTTAGGTGGGTTTATTGTAGTTTAAAAAAATATAAATTTCTAAATTTTAAAATAAATTCCTATGGTCAGATTGTTGGAGTGGATTAAATTAAAAGTTATTGCCATTCTTTTACAGGTTGGTTTATGGGCTGATCTTCCCGGTCGTAGTATATTTTACACCTTCGTTCCAAATGATGGACGGTACATTCCCCTTCATTTTTTATGCTGGAATCCTCGTCATCTATGCTGTTCATCAAGTTAGTGTCATTGAATACTAATATTAATAAATTCATTAATATTGGAAAATAATATTGCTATCCCTAATGTCAAGCAACTCTATGAAATGTGTTTAACAACCTCTAGGTCGCTGTTTACAGCATGTTTGTTGCCGTGATGGCATTCTTTGCCCAAGTTAGTGATCCTACCGTGGGAGGAACATATATGACCTTGTTAAACACAGTGTGTAATATGGGTGGAAATTGGCCTTCTACTTTAGTATTATGGATGGTGGATCCTTTGACAACCAAATCCTGCACCGGAGGGAATGCTACTGTTACAAATGATTGTTCATCAACTTCACTAAAAGAAGTGAGTTGTTTGTTAAATAATTTAAACCATTGGATTGGTTGAGAATAATTAGTTAGAATAATTGATTTGACCAATGTCGTTATCCATTACTTTTAAATTTTAGGCATGTACTTCAATTGGTGGTCATTGCTCAGTGGAACGAGACGGATACTACACGTTGAGCATTATTTGCGTTGTGTTTGGATTTGTGTGGTTGCTTTGGGGAAGAAACGCCATCCGGAAACTGCAAAGTTCACCTGAGTCATCTTGGAAGGTTAATGTGATTCGTCGTCGTAGGGATTGACTCCATAGTTCATTAGATAGCTTTAAGTGTGTATAATTGTTTCAGTAAATACTGCTATTGGACATACGGAACCAAATTATTTTAACAAAGAAATCAAGACATTTGTGTATTATTAGGTTAGTGTTCCCGACATATAAGGAAGCTAGAGATAACGGGCGTAGTTTGCCTAATCAAAATTGTTATTCTTTGACAAAATAATGAATGTAGGAACTAAAATTTTGAGCTGGATCATGGACTTTGAAATACGAAATTAAAAGGTGCACTGTTGCAATTTAATGTTTTAAGTGACCTGAAATGTCTTCTAGCTACATACGAGCAATATATTGTTGTGGTGCTTATTATTAATTTTATCATATTGGTTTTGTGTAGCGAAGGAATCATGTAATAGTGTATTTTGTTATTGTTTAACTATTTAGTTGTGTACATTTATGTAATAGCAATGTTTATAGCTTTATTTTTATTTATATATGACCGCAAACACTGATTTCCAGTTATAGCGTGCTTTAAAATGTGAGCTATAAGTACATTGCTGTTCCAGTATTACAATAATAATTGCGTTTTGACCGGGTACTTTCCGTTTTTCAGTTCCTACGTCCGTGGAAATGTAATTCTTCAGTTGGGCATCATACGTACTGCATGATTACCCAGTAGAAACCATTAACTGTGATTGTCGTATGTGCTGGTAAAAATCGCGGGATGATTTCTTTATATTGTTATTGTTAAATATCGCCATTGTTTGTTTTTTGTTCTGTTTCCGACTTCTTGTAGTACAAATTAAGTCAATCGCATACGTCTTCGTATGTGAAACGCGAAGATGTATTATATTTGTGAAGCTTATTTAATATATTATATATTTCATCCAATCCATTATAAGACCCGATTGTTTTGCACAGAACTTGTTACAATGTTCGCACATATAAATAATATTAAATTTTATTTTCTGTTGTAGCTTTTAATCGATGATCACCTGTCTTACGGTGAATCAAATAGTCCAGAAAGTTATGTTGACCGTAACGTCACTTGCAGTGGCTCCGCGCAAACCATTTCGTCAATAATTTATTAAATAAAATCAAAATATACTATGTGGCTTCATTTGTCGTATGTCCATATAGGTGAACGTGATGTAAATTTTGCGTTGAAACTGTCTAAAGTTATATATATTATACTTATATAGTTAATATATTGTTAAACGTAACTTTGTCGATAATTTGTTGGAATTAATTCCGCTTTTTATTCATCATGTTTTTATTACAAAAACCCTTTGTAACTATACAATTATATAGCATTGTTAATATTTAATATAGCTATAATGCAATAGAATATTTACCTTTATCTATAGTATATCTGTAATAATTCAGGGATAGTTATTTTTTGAAAGAAAAAAGCAAAATAAATCTAACAATTTGTAGTAACTAAAAAGAGATATTTTTCATGGTTTAATTTAATTAATTTAACATATTCCAATTTTTTTGCAATCATATCATGAAACCACTAATATCGGTTAGATAGGAAGAGGTCAGGAAGATGTCCATTGTTTGTAAAGTAATATAATTCTTCTAATGACAATTTCATTTAGTGACCCATATCACTAATTTTGAAATTTTAAAAATTCTGTCCCAGTAGTATACAATAATAATAAATTGCATTTTGGCCAGGTATTTTCCGGTTTTCACTTCCCACGTCCGTGGAAAAATAATTCTTCAGTTGGGGATCATACGTTCTCTATAGGTGACGCCACCTGCACGATTACGCTTTAAAAACCAGTACAAATGATTATTTGTGGTAATTGTGTTGGTAGAAACCATGGGATGATTAAGTACTTTAAATTATTAAATATCGTCGTAGTTTGTGTTGTTCTAAATGTTTACAACTTCTTGTAGTACAAATGAAGTCAATTTACACACATTTTCGTATGTAACACGCGAAGATGTAATATGTGTGAAGCTTTTTTAGTACATTGTTTACAATTACATCAACCGATCCATTATAAGGCCCCATTGTTCAGCACACAACTTGTTACAAACGTGCTCGCACATAGAAATAATATTGATTTTATTTTCTGCTCAGCCTTTTAGTAATCGATGATCATCTGTGTAATGGGGAATTAAATTTTCCAGAAAGATGTGCTACCGTAACGTAACGTGCAATGGCTCCACGCAAACCATTTAAGTATATTTGTTTGAGAATTGACAATTATTAACTCTGGGAAATAACGCATCACGTTTTTTCATGTATTATGTGTAACCTACATATGCGAATGTGTTGTAGGTACATTGTGTTTCGGAAATCGAAACTTGTTACATATTATTGGTACACGTTACAGTGTCGAAATCATAATTTGTTGAAGTTCTCCACTTTTTATTCTCTACAGATAAGCATATGTTTGTATTACACAAGCACGTTTTGTAATACTTAATCCTCGTACACAGTTCTTGTAACTATACATATTCACTAACAAAATGGAATCTGGATTCAATGACATAATAATTTTAAGAGGAAAAACAAAATAAAATCTGAAAAGTTTGATTAAATAAATAGATTTTTCGTTTAATAGTGAAAACATTAAGCAAGAAACGTGAGTATAGAATTCGGATATACATATACTACAACTTACCATGTTCCTCCCTGATTTTTCAGCCCTCCCGTCTGAACTATTGGGCCAGTAGCAGGGGCTATACAAGAGATATTTATGTATAAGTATATGCAATATGCATAAGAAAGTACTCACCCCGAATATTATCATAGTATATAATAGGGTATGAAGTTTTAAGTGAGAGCTGGAGGATTGGTACTCCGCGAAATATATTATCCAAATGAAGCGCAAATGATCCATCGTTTATTCAGGAATCAGCTTTCCCATGCTTGTATAAACATTGAAAAAGTTTTTCGTCCTCCGTTAGCTACAGATATGAAAATCTAACGATTCCTTCCTAATAATAATAATACTTGCTTTTATGGTGACTCGGCTTAACTCCAGTCTGACTACGTTATTACATTATCCTCTACTTTATTCCCTACCAAACATTTTATTCGCCTCCCCTTCAATAAATCTGGTCTAGTATTCCATTAATTCCCTATCTTCCGTCATCTCATCTGCAGCTTATATGCAGGTACATACACAACTTTGTATAGTTGTACCTAAATATAATATGTATGTATATAGTTTAATATAATTTTATGTATCTACATTACTACTACTGTAGTAGTAATGTAAGTACTACTACTATACTATACTACTTGTTATGTGTCTATACACAAGTATCTAATCATGGTCTGTAGAGTTATAGTATCTATAACATTGTACATATTGCAATGTAACAATGATGTGTCTCATCTGTTAAGTTGAGTGCTTTATATGAAGAGGAGTTGCGGAATAGTGTTTAGTCTCAAAATCCATACAGATTTGTAATCTTACATAATTTCAGTAATTATCTGCACATTTAGCAATATAGACACGTATTCTAATGCTCCTTCACCATAAATCCAACATAGCTTCAAAATGGATAAGTAACTGATTAAACTTTCCGGTGTTTGTTTAGTTTAGCCTTAACTCTCTTGGTGAGTTTGTGCCCGCCTGCCTGTGCTGGTCCTCTTTCGGTTCGGAACTATATATCAAATCCATATAGTTAATTAAAAGAGGATCCATTGGGAAACGATTCAGCCGCGGGAACATTTTCCAGTCTCTGAGCTCTTAAGTACACAGAACTTTGTGCCTGTAATAATTTCGTATGGTTTAAATCCACAGCTTTTATAATAACTCAGTGTATAATGTGTATGTAAACGGTCTGGAAAAGCCTTCTTCAAATAAGAAATACTACTATAGGTATGTTTATCATAGTGAAGTTCATATCTTCATACTTTTTCTTGTTATTTTATAATTATGTAATGCACGGTAGAGGTAGGCTGGCTGGGAGATATTGCAAATACCCGGGTACCCTACACAGTGCGAGGTATGGAGTTATTGGTGAGAATGCTTAGGACATAACGACAGACCGCTTAAGGGTATAAACACTAATGTACTTAAAACATATCGCGAAGAGCTTATTCCCTCCCTGTATATTGCTACCCTGTGTACTTTTTCTATCTCATCATGAGTGGGTTGATGTCGTGGCTCCGAGGAAAACGAGTGCTGTATATACCTATGGAGTACTTCAGAAATGGTGTCTCTGTTGTTCTTGCCTTTCGCTGTCAACACTATATGGAGTCGACTAAAACTGCTACCAACTCCTGGTTTTTATAATCTGTCAGCTTTTCACTCGTTTCATAAAGCTAATGTGTCGCTAATCTGATTGAAATAAATCTGTCATCCAACCGAACCCGGGAAAGTGCAACAAAGCGGATCAGAAGCAAGACTTGGTGTATACAGAATGCCATGGTAGTTATATATCGTCGGGGAAGTATCACAAAGTACCAATTTCTGTGTAGAAGGTTGAAGGTAAAGGAATTGGTACTTCGGGATCCTTCGCCGACAATATGTGCCTGGCTCACAAGTCTATATATTACTTTTACATTTTATGATTATTTCATTTACTTTCATACGGAAACCATGCATGCTAGACACTCTGGCGTCTCCCATAGTTTAAACGTCGACGAGGATATTTTTACAGGTGTGGAGCTTATATGCTTCAAGGGGGTCAAGCCCTTCTCAATTCAATTAGTTCTAAGAGTTGGAGAAGCACTTCTTAATATTACATGAACGCTAGCATCCGCAGGGTTTTCTATTATCGCTCACCAGTTTCAACTAATGTAAGTGTACATACGTGTGTAAAGTAAAAGGGATATTCTCAAAGTTTAGTGACATCCTTAAGAACTTTCCAATAATCAACGGAGGATTATATTAACTACGCGAGCTTTATAATGTGCACTCTGCTAATAATATCTCCGCTTTATAGGTTTAACTTTTATAGTCATTTATATAATGTGTTAAGGTATTACGAGGATTTTTCTGTGCTCTCAGGTTCTTTATAGTAAATTGCTGATACACTGATGAATGCAAGCTCATACGGGAAAAGTAAATCATACATATGGTATGCAGCGAGAAATTTGTCAGATTTGTACAGTCTTCTTCCTTCTTAAGCATATCAATCCTGACGTGGATACTTTACATATATGCGATAATAATCCTTTGCGGGTGTGAAATTAGTCAAAACTTGTTATACCGTCTGGTAGATTCCTTGTCAAAATATAAGCCTTACAACTTGTAAGGCCTCACATGTAGGCATTATCTGATTATGGGTATTGTGACATTGGATCCCTTAGCTGCGTCATGCTAATCATTTGTTATAATGATAACTTATACCTATTAAACTTATACCATGCCTTGTATTCAATCATCTGTATTAAGAGATATAGTTTGGACATCAGGATTTTGTCAAGTATAAGATTCCGGCCTAAATTCTATACTATACAAGACAGTTCAAATTGGATAAGAAAGGATTGAATCGACGCTGTCTGTAGTAGTTGCAGCTTTTATTAGCAGGAAAGTACATACTTCCTGTCATGTATGTACCTCAATCTTTTCAGTTAGTTATTATGGTTAATAACCCTTCAAGTGCAGTCGGAATCAAATCTTTACCATGGAATGACCTGAACTGGACTATGTTTCACTAATAACATACATAAGTAAATGCGAACATAGGTACAAGCACATGCAATAATAGTTGGCCTCGTGCCGGTATTAACAGTAATTGCGTTCTTTGAAGGTGTTAAGCCGGAGTATTAACTCTACTAATTATCGGGTGGTAGTAACTAGTAACTAGCAACTTAGTTAATGAGAAGGTGTGACGGAGAGTATGTTATTCCGAAAATCTCAGTGAATGTTACTGCCGCAAGGAAAGCTTATTAGGTCTTTCTTTTGGACGACAACAAAATTACTCATACTTTTAATCATGTCAAACTAAACTTTGAATCCGACGTACAGCTTGGTAAGTTGAGTATTATGAAGGAAGAGGATAATTATAATGTATTCTTTATCATGATATATGTCAGTATTAGTAGTAATGTTTTACTATCTGAATGCAGATTATAAAGTACCTTTTATGAGCCCGCATGTTCACTTAAAAGCGAAAAATCTTTTCAAAACTCTAATTTAGATATGCATTACAATGTGTCTTAAGTGCTTTAAATTTAATACAAATCAAAAAATGTCAAAACTATTTGTTTTTAGTCTCACTGTGCTATGTAAAAGGATGCAGAAGGAAAGGGAAGCGGGCATAAGATCATTCAGAATTCGTAACCGCTCAGCAGGCAAGTATGTGCTGTGCTGTGGGTAACAAGAAACATGGGAATAGATGCTTACAAGGTTGGAATACGATTGGTTTGGTATGAGAACGAATCCGAAAGTTGGCTGGAAAGGGTGGGAGTCTCCTCCAGAAAGAATGAAGCCCAACCAACCAAAGCGATTTAGAATCTCTCCAGCCTCACATAATATCTCCCGTGTGGCTTATTGAAAATGACAAGGGCTAAAATGTTCCTCCAGCTAAAGCTCTGTGAAGTATCCTCACTTTTGAGTTTCCACACCGTGTAATATGGATAGAAAGCTCATGTTGATTCTCACCTTTCCCTTCAATCGACAACCTTATGCAGACCCATACCGATCCTCATTCTGGAACAAGATGTAGAGCTGTCAACATCAATTTTCCTATACTCTTTGACAGCCTTTTAAGTATCTGCCTAGCTATATTATCTTTAGTTCACTCTGAGTGCATACTTCCATTCTTAATTGTCGTGCCGTGCTTGTTCTTCAAGAAATATACAAATAAAAAAATACACATAATATTGAATCTTTAACGGCATTCAATATGTCAAATTTACCGTGTTTCCCCATTTTCCCATATTTAACCCCTATGCAATTCCGGCATTTCTCAAGCTTGTCATCACCTCCGACGGCAGTAGTTGCACCGGAAAGTCCGACGAGCATCAGTTCCGGTGGCGGACGTTCTGGTGGGAATAATCATCACAGTGGGAACAGTGGACAGTCTCATCGGAATTCCTTTAGTATTGAAAGTATCTTGGGAGGAGGTTCTTCTGGCTCGGGCAGTGGATCCAGTAATCGAGATTCAGATGTGAGATCTAGAAGTGTCAGTGCGGGAAATGAATCTTCCGGGCCGACAGGTGCTACATTCCCCCATTTACAATTTTTGCACCATCCCGCATTCCTACCAAATCAAGCTGCGGCAGAGTTTCTTGGTGAGTTACTCAGACTTTATCTTGTACATTAGACATTCCAGTGTACTTCTAATTCCTTGGAATTCTATCTTGTATTGTGAACTGTTAAATACAAACCCATGTTTATGTACTATTTACACTGTATTTATCAGCCACCTTTCTATTTATGAATTATTTGACTGGTTTAATGTTTAAATAACTATTTAATGTTCTAAATTTGTAAAGAGGAATATTACAATCCGTGAGTTTAGGAATTCTATAGAATTCATTCCATTTTTTCGCAGAATGAATTCAATCTGTGGTTTAGGTCGGTTGAAAGTTTATACACATTTGCCTGCAGAGCGGTTTTTAATTAAATTGCAGTGTGGCATGTATAGCACACGGTGGTATTAGTAAGGTTTTAGCTTCTATTCCCTTCCAATGGTATTTATAATCTTATCGTCATAAGTATGTACCTATATGAAAGGGTTCCAAAGTTCCAAAACAACGGTAAAGTTAGTGGGATCTACATATTTTCCCTGTCGTTCATCTTAAACACACAAAAACAAAGATATTTTTCAATATACAGATATTGTAGTATGCCTTGGATACGATCCTTAGGGATTACGTTTTTACCTTATATGCATATTCCATTGCTTACATGATTTAAGGATTTTATATGTTAACCGTGTTAAGCCAAGAGTATATTAATAATACTGAAATAATATCGTAAACACACACAAGTAGAGAGCATTATGGCAGCATTTATATATCAGTAAAGATTGTGTATATATACTATACACAGGATTCACGTACATTCTCAGGAATTCTGTCCAAGTGTACACATACTTATATGTAGTTATTTTGGGAATTGTTGTTTGTGATAACTTACAAAGCTATCTCTATAGAGAAACTGGAGATAAGAAGCAATCCTTTTATATGGCTTCCAAGATGGATTTGAATCGATTACCGTAATCGCAAACCAAACAATCTTTAACTTATAGGTTTAGAAAAACTGTGTACACATGATTGTTCATACTTTCGTTGACACTAAATCATATAAGATCCAGGGTTTACTATGTATGTATTTAACATGCATAACAGATGTACATACATAGTGATGCCATATTTCAATGCACATAGATAACTATAGAATAATTGGCATACCTATGTGACTTTGTAAGTTTTTGTAATCTATAAGCACACCCGATTGATACTTATTTTATTGTTCATTTTTTAAAAAACTATTATTTATTTTTAACACATGGACATGTTCTTTAACCCTTGATAGCTTCCTACCCTGGACTCTACGGTCATTACTTCCCTCATGGATTGGGCAATGGTGGGTCTGTGTCTGCACAATCACTTCTCAGCACATCGGGTTTGGCTGGATCGGCACTTGGTCCGACACCAAAAAGAAAACGACGACATAGGTAAGATAACATGTGTAAGGTTATTACAGAAGATACATACATACTAGATACTAAAAGTTACAATGAAGCATTAATTTTGACACCCTGACATTAATAACATTTGGCTGCCTATATATATGTATATCCTTGATGCGATTCGCCCTTTTAATTACTATACACTGGGTTGTAGGACATACTATAAGTATATTACTATCTTATACAAATACCATCTGCAGACACCTGACCTACTGCATCTATATTGTACACTTATATGTTATTATTTATTTATTTTTCACAAGTAGTTGCAACTTGTATTAGTCTATAATTTGTTCAATTTATTGTCATAGGAAGTGCAGCCGTGTAGTTTTTCATAGTTGTGTATGTGCATACAAAGGGAACGCTGTCCGAAGCTGTCTGGGATAGATGATAAGGTTGTGTGACTAAAAGGAGATATAACATGGTGTTCAATAATAAAGCAGTGATACTGCCTATCTGGTCAAACGAATGAACCAGCATTTCCCGAGAATTTTTTAATCCGTCACCTGTACCTCGCAGACGATACCACTACGTAATTCTAGACAGTTGGTGCCAAGCAGTCTGGCCGAAAAATTTTAGACACAGTTAATCCGTCTTAAAAAGTACGACGGCTATCTCCAGGACACTTCGGCTCAGTCAGTGTTTTCCTAAAAACTAGGCATAGCTAACAAACTTTCAATAGCATGAGCACATTCTGGGCACACCGCACGCTCAGTGTTCAGTTATTTTGCTTTCGAAAGGGCTTGATAACATTACCAAGAAGGGCTTTACAATATAAGTTCAAGCGATATTTTTAGAGTGTCATGTAAAAATCCGTCCAGTCGAGAACATTCCAATCCCGGAGAGAAATTTCTATGTGAGAGTTGCTCTCATTGAAGGTTATGCAAGATTTTTTGTATCTCATATTAAATCGAAAATTCTAATCATATTATAACCGCTCTAGAATATTCCACGTAATAATTAGAGATTGCGAGAAACTTATCGAGCAGTACTTCCGAGAGTAAATAAAATTATAACCCGTGATCTCTTTGTTCCTGTTGTAGGACATCGGTATATTGAATTCACCTTCGTTTTCCCTTCTATATTATAAACTCACGTGAATGAGTTTCGTAAATTACTACTTCCTATAACATGAACAGTCTAGATATCAATTATCACGAAGATAGGATTGCTTTACATAGATCAACACATATACACACATCTCACATGTACATTTCGATTTTCTTGGAAGTTGCATACATATGTATACCTGTGAAGTCAATGAAATTGCAGGTTTCTCGAACTTTCCCAATGTATATATGTATGTTGTTCCGTAAACATTTGCTTGCAAAGGGAAAAACAAAATATTTTTCATCTCAATGCAGACTTTACATTGAGCCTCAAGCCTGATCACATATCACCATTTGAAACATATATGCGATTATGACTTTATGGTGAAGCCACACATGAAGCGAGCTCCGTAGATGTGTGTGTGCTGGGATCAAATTTCGGAATATTTCAATACCACATTTTAATTCGCCGAAATTGCTAGAAATCTTGACTTACAATGATTTTATTCTTTACCCATACATAGATACACCCACTATGTATATGTAAGACCGTACATTTGTCTTTAAAGCATGTCCTTAATGTGGAACTTATATAAACATGTCCTATTGTGTGCATGCTTATGTCCTCACAGTATCTGTAGAGTATGTTCAACATGAATCATACATACTTAAGTAGCTGAATTACACAGATACCTTAGTTCCCTTACCTAAGATACCCAAGTAAAAGCATGACAAGTTTTGGTGTATCGACGTGTAAATGATGTTCGATTTCATTTGAATTTGCTTTATAAGAATATCTTTGTGGTCAAATAAGAAGAGTCAATAAATGGGTCTCAAAAATCAGTATGTGTCCATTCAAAAATAACAAAATTGTTGACAGAGTATTATTATTGAAAAAGGGCCTTATATTACTATTCCTTAATATTTCATGCATTATACATTTTCAGGACAATCTTCACAGAAGAACAGTTGGAGCAACTGGAAGCAACGTTTGTGAAGACGCACTACCCAGACGTAGTTCTTCGGGAGCAACTAGCTTTAAAGACGGATCTGAAAGAAGAGCGAGTTGAGGTTAGTCTTGTTTTACCCCATTTATTTTACGCTCTATTTGTAATACTTGCTGGAGTAGGTACATATCTATTTATACGCTTGCTTGTGGAAGTATGTTTAGCAGTCGGGAATAAAAAATGATCATAGGATTTTCGGCAAGATTTTTACTCTACCGAAGGGCTTCTCATAGATACATGGAGACTGTAGTTTATATCAAGATTCCGATAAAAAGAATGTTGTAGTATACCTATATAACAAAATGAGAATTTGAGCTTAAGTATGTACCTAGTTTCGCTCGCATACAGCCGCTGTCAGGTTTCCATCCTCCGTGGTTTGTGAATAGCAGTTCGGTAGACGAGGAAATAAAAATCAGAAATCTGGTGAATTTACCTTCTATCCCTCGCTATGTTTTGATAGCAAACAAAATTAAGGGTAATGTTGATACTCTGTAATAGAATAATCTGCCACAGTAGGCTAGCAAACTAAAACCAAGCATCCCAATTGCACACACACATTCGTTTGATTACATTACGTATTGTTATTGCAGGAGCTGCACATTAAATTACAATTTTACCCTAAAGCTAACCTTTTAATAATTTGCCAGAAAAGGAAAAATCGCTCTGTTCAGCATATAATACGACAATACTACCTAGTGTTTTCGGCATCAGGAATCTCTCACAGCGCCCTATATATCTTTTTATATCAAAATTACTATATATGGGGTATGCTCATATACGTATAAATACACTATACATAATTGTTTCAACTCCGTCTCCCACACACTTTACGGAATAAAAGCTCTGCCTTTTGTTTTTCTTCCAACTCTTCTCGATTGTTTTATGTGTATCCACCGTATACTTTTGCCGGCTTATTTCTACTTACCCCACATGAATATGTGAATGTAAGTACTGACGTTGTGGGTTGTACGTCAAAGCAAAAGTGTACTTACATGTATGGATTTTAGAGCACAAATACCAAAACTGCTCTCCATTATGGTTCCAGGAGATTCTTACCTAGACCTTATTACCATTTTCAAAGTCTTTCCCATCCATAATGCACAACTGAATGAGTTGCTTCTGGAAACTGAAAATGTGTGTACATATGTTTTTGTGTGTGTGCTTATACATATGTATACATCTTTCATCAAATGTAATAATAAGTAATCTAATGATAGGAAAAGAAAATATTTTCATCCGAGTCATGATGTGTAGCATATCGGTGGGAAAGCTTATAATTTTGAGCTGTTTGTTTAAAAAATGTAAACATTGTCACAACCAACTGGACAGCAGGTACAATAATAACAATTACTTGGGAATCCTTGACGACAGAACTTTCTCGTGTCATCAGTCTTCTTTGTTTTTGGTAGATAGATTTCTTACTTGATCTTTCTTCCAGTTCATAAGCTCTTTTTAAACACTAAAAATAATTCAAGTAAATAACAAATTTAATTGCGTAAATTCCTGTTTGTGAACGAACGGGTGCGAGACGACAAACTTAACAAATTAGTAAATTCTATTCTTGGTTTAATAAACAAAGACGGGTTATTACTATACAACAGTTAGGTGTGCTACCCAATCATTACTTATAATTTTAACGTGTTGAAACCGCTATCGTTTTTCAAATTGAAAAGTACTGAAGCGTAAAATAAAATGTATTCTTTACATTTTACATTATGTAAGTATGTATTTCACATAATGTAATATATATTAAAATTTTACTGTAATAAAAGAAACGATTATTCATTAAAGTTGTCGATGAATAATTATTCAATTATTAGTATTCTATCCAGCTACTTATCTATTCTATTAAGTTTCAATTATTTTAGCGAGTCGAGTAGTGTTGTGTGGGTTCATAGAGTAAATGACGACAGATAAAAGTAAAGAGATTTGATGGAACAGATATAATAATAATATAATATATAGTCAATACGAGAGAAAAGTAAGGCAGAAAGTAAATGAAACTTTTGGTGTTGACGTGAAATAGGATCAGCGGGGCTGAAAATCGTGAGAAACTCAATCTGATCTGTGCTTTTGTGCTATTGTTTGCCTCATGATTTGTCTTCTTTCATCCTTGGTCTGTTTCTGCCTACGTTTAGTACCCACTAATAGATTCACGCCATCGAGGGGTTTGTGTACGTGTCAGCGTTGAAGCGATGGATAAATGTATGTACATATGTATTTGAATGAATGGACCTGAAGTACTATGAGCTGTCAACCCCTTTAATAGCACTTATACACAACTGTATGGTGTGTATGTACAATGAATTATTACATATCCTGCGGGGTCGTCAGGAACGCTTTTGAAATTATCCAGTACTTGACTTTTGCCTTCCCGAACGTGATGCCAATCCTCATATTGGAGAGCTATATAGGGAATCAGATGTGACTATTTAATAATAGAAGAAATATCTTGGAGATATTCTGTGTTACCTACAATCCTGAATCTCTTTATTTTCGATGGCCTTTTCCAGTTAGGTCCTTTCTGAGAGATAAGCCCGTGCCCCTTAATTGAATTTTGATTGAGTGTTCATGTCTGTTTCCGAAGTCGTCGGATATTCAAATGACTCTTTATACGTTCCCAGTAGTCGTCATAGTTGACTTACCATGATTTTAGACTTGTGTTGTTGGCATTGTGCTCTTGGCTTTTTACCCGTTAGTTGTGTGGCGATTTACATTATTTATAAATCATTTCTCCTGGATGCAAAGCAACGGGTATTATTGACAGATGTACATACATACTACACATAGTGATGTTATACCTTCGACCTAACTTCCAGAAGATCATTTCGTGATCTTTAGCATGCACATACACAGTGTGCGTAATCAGTGGTGAAAATGAACTAATATGGATTGAAAGGGTTGTTTCGGAGTTACCTGGACAACACTGACAAATTACCTATAAAATCTCCCTTTTACAAACATAAGTGTATGTATTTATATACTATAGCATGTGGAAGTGCATGACTGACTGACTCCTGTAACGTAAGTTTAGTCTGACAAGTATTTGGTGACATCCGTATGTGCTTCCTGTGAGGAAAGAATTTTTATTTGTCGTTAATTAAGATCATATTTTCCAGCTGATGACACAGGGACTAGATCAAAGCGGAGATCCTCATAGGTTTTATGGATAGACTTGTATTATTAAGATCTCCATCCCGCCTATCCAGTTTGATAACGCCGATTGTTCTATATATGAGCTTTTGATTACAGATCAAAGGAAAAGACTATAAGTTGTTAAGTTGGTAAAGCTGCAAAGTAAAGGTGAATTTTTCAGTAGTCTGCGTCCGCCTCTGCACATAAGCTACACACAGGGCAAAAACAATGAGATACTGCACATACAGCAGATAGCTCTGTGTGTATCCGAAACAAACGAAATAACTGGTGAATATCTTGTAGATTGTAACTCTTTGATTTCTTTTCATGTGTGCATTTTCCTGGAATGATTAAATTATTCCATGCCAATAAATATCAAATTAAAATTATTTCCTGGGAAATCAACAAGTAAAATACACCCAAATAGTAGACAGCTGTAGATGCTTCAAGGTGGGTGCATGAGTTTATAAAGTGGGAAATTACATAAACTGAAGGGCTTATTCACATCCTAACTTTAGCCTTACCTTTGATTAAATTGTGTTGTGCGGATTTTCCTTAGAAAGTTGGTAATTACCAGCTTGTTTTTAACGCAGGAAGGCGTAAAAAAATCTGAAAGCAAAAGGTATAATTCCCAATTAGCTGGAATAAACAAAACTTTTATAGCTAGGAGCTTGCATACTGTAGCTCAGCTTATTATATGTTAGCTCTTTTTTTAGATATTACTTTCATGAAAAGTTATGGTATAGTAGTAGCTTTTGAGGAAATACAAAAACATGTTGTGACTATAAAGAATACTTTTTCATTTAGTTTCTTTTTTTTTTATTAATTTACAGGTATGGTTCAAGAATCGGCGTGCAAAGTGGCGCAAGCAGAAGAGAGAGGAGCAGGAACGAATCCGACGACTTCAGGAAGATTCCAATCTGAAGCATTCACCACACGGAGGCATGAATTATTCGGATGTGAAATCTCCTTCTCCATCCGCAGCTTCAACGGCTGTCCATCACCTTTCCAACTGTCACATTCGGGCAGCCCTGGTTCATGCGAAACCTTCCTCACTAAGCCCTCCTCCGGATGCGCACATTCCAACGACTAAGAAAAGACATAATAGCTCGGACTTTTCCGATGATCTGAGTGATTAATTATTGTAGAGGATGTTACTTATATAGGAATGATGTCAACAGGGTTGTTACAACACGCGCTTTGCCCTATATCTTCAATGTTTTAGAATTGTATGTGTAATGTAGAAAAATATGAATCCCTCACGATTGTATTCAGTCATTACGTTTCCATATGCGCGCCTCCTATTTTTGTTAATTTTTGAGCTTTGCGTTAAGATTAAAAACCTACATGTCATTATTACCAAACCAATTTAGCTTGAAAATTGAGAAGGTTCTGTAAAGTATTATTATTATCATTATTTTATTGTTATTATTTATTTACTGACTTTTCAATGTTAATAAAACCCTAGTCCATGTTTTTGTACCAAGTTTAGGTAAATCCTCTTACCTCATATATACATAGGTAATTATTATTATAGTGAATAAATACAAAACATCTTGTTACAAAATCTTACCGCATCGGCGCCTTATTTTCATTGGGTAAATCGTCAAGGGAAATAAATAGCTATGAGTTGCTTTATTAGAGCTTAATCAAAGCTTAGTAAATTATAGTAGGATGACACTTAATTTACTCTTGTACACATGAAGTTGCATTATTGTTAACGGCTGGCCAAAGGTAGGAATTGTGTAAGTGATGCGTAGAAAAGTGGTATAAATACATCATATAATGTTAGTATATTAGTATGTGCAATACATAAATAAAAATTTAAAATAATTTCATATTGCAACAAGAGTACTATAGTCTAACAACCATGCCAGACGTACATACTACATAGTACAAATTACAAGTTTAACATTATCCATTTATCTTACCATACTATGTACATACTTCTAAGCATACTATAAGTATAGACTGCTGACTACGTCGAACTTAAATACCTTCGGTTGGTTAAAAACATAAAAGCATACACCTATACGTTGCTTGATAATAGCATTTACTCGGTGCAAAGGGCAGATGGAAAGTCTCACATTTCCCAATCTGAAAATAAAATCCCAAACAATCTCGACTTTTAGTTCTGACTTGTAATGTAAATATGGGGCTAGAAACAAGGAAATGACAAAGGCACGTATTAAATATCGTGATGGAGAAATCGTGATTATTCATAAATCCATTAACCCTTCGCACGTTCCAGCCAACTGTCAGAAGACGAAATCTCATCAGACTTGTCAAATAAACACTTCTTCCCCGTCATTTTGTCACCAAGTAGACACTACTACTGTATTTGTTCACATGCTTTTGGTCGTCGTGTATGTATAAACGTACACACTGTAAATATATATACTTATATGTTTATGTATTTATGGACGATACTTATGAAGGGCTTCAAAATAGTTGGAATCTCCAACCCTCACGGACACGGACGCGCGTAAGTGCTGTATACTGTGATAAAAGTTGAGGTCCCTGCGTCCCAAGACATGCATTACATGGATTTAATGCATAACTTTGTGTGGTACTTCTTGTAGGATGAAAACAAGCCTGGCGACCACCCAGCATATACAGAGGAGGTAAGATTCCTGCCGGCGATAGTATAGTGCAAGAGCATAATATAAGTACAGAGATACAAACATAAAGAAACGAGTTGACGAAACCTAAGCAGCAGGTTATCTTGTCAAGTATCTTCAACACTACAGTAATCTCATGTTTTTACCTCTCCCAGGTAAACATCACTCCTTGTAATTACAAATGAAAGATGCTCCATCAGTAGTTTAATCTCTCAAGTGTTTATCAGTCAACACCTTTTCTGTTGCCATTAAGAAGTTAGATACTATGCTGAACATCTCTCCATTAAAATGTCACCTGGAGGGTTCATATCTTTCAACGGTTTTTCAGTTATTGTTCTTATTGCTTGCTTATACATACATTGCTTCTATTACTATCTAACACTATTATACTATTAACTATAATAGATTGGCCATGTAAATGGAATTAATTAATTGATTTGCAGCTATCATGCTAACTGATGTTATATTTCCTACTTTTGCTGAAATTAATATTATAGGCATAAATACCAAACAAATAGAAATTCAAAGCAAATTGCGACAATATAATAAAATCGCGTTCTTAAGGTTCTTATAAATGTGTTAACAGTTTCTCTCATAAGTTTTTATTCTTTTATGATGGTGAATAGTAGATGCTGTAAGATGGAAGTACTACTAACTTTTCCTATTTCAGCGGATTCTTTCTCAGAATTCTGAATGAGTATCTGCTATTCATTGCTATATATTGCATTGTGACAAATTGGCAAAATAAATAAACATTTTTTTTATAGTTGGTCATGTAAGTTGTCATACATGTCATTCAGGCACTGGAAAGTGTCGATTACTTCTAATCTTTCCAGGGCCAGGTATGTTTCACATCACGAGGTGCAATAATGTTGGGTTGTTTTCCGATGATAAATCTCCGAGAAAAGGTACCAATGAACTTTTTCTAAGGCTTTGTTTCCACGAAAAGTTTATGACTTAATAAAACTAAAAAGTTGTGGTGGGTCGTTTAGTACGAGCAAAAAGGCAGTTGATGCTGAAACTTACTTGCTCTTGTTGTAGGTAACACTTTCTCCGGCTTCTGTAGCAATAGCTGGTAGCATTGTAGTTCTGTATATATTCCGGTAGTGGTTGTCATTATAATTTGCTTTTAAGATGTATTTTATTGAAAACAAAATAATGAATAAGAAACCTTTCCGTTGCAATATTTATCGTCTACACTTGTCTACAACGTGTATCTAAATGGATGTGCGCAAAAATTAGATTTAATACTAATTTTTTGACTTAATTATATCCTGACGACTGGTGGCGTTCCATTTTCATGTCATGCTATCCCTGCGTGATATTATATGTAAATGATAATTGCTCTTATACCACCGTCTTTCAATTGTGTATACTATAGAAACGTAATATCTTTGTAATATGTCTGGAGACATTGCTGTTGGGAAACCAACTCCAGTCACCATTCACCAATTTTTTTTAATTCACTCAAAAAACTGAAACCTTCTAGCCATTTGATAGCCTCGTGTTGTGTTGCAACAAGACAAATTGATTTTAACCCGGTTTTTTGCAGACTTTAACTTTACTATACTTGAACTTTCTTTTTTTCACGAATATGCTATGTAGTGAAACAGGGAGTATGAAAACACTACGTAGATTTCATAGAATATTTTATAGATAGAAAACACAGACTTGTGCAAGTTAAGCTTGAGCAAGAAGATTCCAACACAACATTATACCTAAATAGGAATATTCTTTATGTTAATTCTTGCAAATAATACTCAAACTGATACAGTCTTGAGTACCGGGAATTTAAAAAAAACTTGCCGACAAACATTCAGTTATTGTTACAATGAGCGCTATACACTAAAAGGTCGGTGTAGATAACCTTAAAATCCACACGTTGAGACCCTGAATAATAGTATAAGTGAGCTGCTACTCTGTAAATGGAGAAAAGATGTTATGGTATTGAGCACATGTGAACTTGTAGAACATCAAAGATAATCCATATGTGTATAGTCTTGTAAGAAGGGGATATCAAGCGGGCCTGAATAAGTCTTGTTGTAAACTTCATTCTTATCATACTTAATTCTTACTACTACCTACTGCATAGCTCTACTCTCCTCTCCTCATAAGTATTTTATTTCTTTGAGTAAATCAGTTGTAATTAAATCGACTATGAAACTCCGTTGTTCGGTTAATCCCCGAATTGAGCAGCTAATGCACCGTGAGACATTTCTTTTCAACCTATAGGAGCTATACGCTTTGAAGAGCTCCGCAAGGGTGGTCTTGTTGTATAACGTATTAAATTCCGGTCAGCCCTTTGTATTCATGTATGTACAAATTCAAAATGTTAGCTCGAACTGGATATTAGGTGTATCTATAGTACAACTGTTGCAACAAGATTCAGCTCCGCATCCAATAGAATTTTCTTTCCAAATCTTCCTTCCTTCTATTCATTGTGTGTCCCTGCAGTTTAGCCTTCTTCATTCAATTTTCATATTTTTCCCTACATAGATTTTCTACTCTCTGGTTTAAAACGTGTTTATCCTGCACATGAATACATTCGAATAGATTATCATTGGTACTTACTCAGATTCATGGAATTACGTGAAATTATGTAGAAAAAAATCAACCCTGACACCTTTGAAGTACTTTCCAAGGATAAGAGATTTATGAAATACATTATAAAGTTTGTGGTCCTCGAACTCGTGCTGCTCGAAGGTGTCCTACTAACTATAAAATTAAGTAATGCCGCAAGCTTTTGCATTGCGTCTCGATTTATTTTATTACAAAAAAACAAGTCGACGAACACCAAAAGTTGTAGGAGGAAGGTAGTTGGAAGGAAATGAAAGAGAAGATGAGGAAGCAGAAGTGTACCTGAGGAAGTTAGTCTAAAAAGAGTAGTATGTACGTACTATAGAAAGAACTGATGAGCAAACAGTAAGGAAGCCTGGTAAATGGATTTTTTCAACAGTTTGAGTTCTGTCCTCGTGTCTTACCACATTATTCTATTATATAATAACCGTCACCATTAGTTTCCACCGCTCGGTTTTATTTGACTGCGGGGTGGATATTAGACGGAGAGTTAGCGATGACGACTGATTATTTAACATTAAAGGTTTGATTCCACCCTATAAGATCAGATATCTCGATAAGATGCCCGATTTTGCCGGATACATTGGAAGGAGATGAAGATCCGGTTGAGCTCCAGTACATTATGAGGTCTCTCTTTCCTATTAATTTACAAAACGTCTAACTTTCGAGGTTTCTTCTTGATTTCCAAAAGAGTAATAACAATTTCCCCTTTTCCTTGCGTACACACGATGCATACATATGCACATACACACGCCAACCCATCCATTGGTTGGGTGTGTACGGGGTGCGATTAAGTGTCCGATTACTTTCCGCTCCGGAACTTACGGCTTCCTCCTTTCCTCACTGCACTGTACAAACTATGCGGATGGATGGTAAAACCTCAGGAAAAATACAAGTCCGCAAACAATCTTCTAGATATTTACATACGCACGCAACGAATGCAGGGCTTTGGTTTAAGTAAAAGTCCTGGTTAGAACAACAGAACTAGTATTATACATATGTATAATACTATGCCTACATGCTATATAAGTTTATAATGTTACTAAATCGTATGTACAAATGTTATATTGCATTGCCTCCAATGTCAATGCTCCGAACATTAGATATATGTACCTGCATGGAAGGGCAGGATCCTAAAGTTGGTACATTGTGGTCGCCATAAGTGGATGAAATAGAAGAGCGAACTGTTTAACCCATGTATGGAGAAGCTCTAGGAAACATGAACCACAATTTGTAAAGCTATAAATGATCTATTGGGTGATCTACCTCATATAGCTGAGAAAAAAATGAATAGAATCCTATAACCCATGGATACAAGTTATATGGTGTCATCAAATCGTCACCCCTATGTTAGTCTTGTTGTTATTCAGCAATCCTGACAGGATCTATCCCATAGGGCATATCAATAATAATATGACGTACATAAATGTATCTGTGCACTGAAGGTAATAATGTCACATACATAAATGTGTCTGTGCATGGAAAATCTTAACAGGGCATTTTATGGTTGATTGCGGCGGCTCCTCTTCGATTTACCCACATCTTCCCATCTTCAACTTCTATTCACACTGATACTCAACGGATTACAGGACAGCTCATCATGATACGTTTGACCTCATACCAACCCTCCATTCATATATATATATTTGTACATGGACTTTTAGCAAGCCTTGAATGTATTCCTTCATCGACTCTTGTCTCTTGTCAAGCCCCAAAATTTATCTGATCTGACTTGAGGTGTTCGGGGAAAGTGCGCTTGTCAAATTCAATGTTTACTGTAACCTTCTTACTTTTTTGAACATGCTGCCCGTTTGGTGGTACATATGTCAAAGTTGTGTACGTACAACTTATGTATTCTCCATTGTATAGGAAGATCCTCTGTGTGCACAAAACAAGATTCATCTTTGGTTTTCTTGGGCGTAGATTTTCTAAAGTGATTTTACGCTGCTTAATTTTTCTCTTGTTCCTATTGTCCAAAGTAATTCACTGTTAAATTCTATTTACTTTCTAGGTTATCCGTACATTCTACAAGACATAACTTTTCTGTTGTCCATTGCCGTTTATGAAATTGCCGATTCAGAATAACAAACAACGTGCTGGATATAGTAACAAATTTCCGCCCGCTTATGCATATGTACAACGATTATCCCTTTTGGATAATATGCATAGCTACTGTATACTGGCGAACATTCAAGTTCCAACAAAAACTACAATCAGGTATCTTCTGGTTGAAGAATATATCTACTTAAAGTATTGTATTGCCCGCAAGCATTCACAATCACAAGTATATTTGTACACTGTACACAAGAATATATACATGGCGGCATGCTCTCAATGCTATCAACTACTTTCTAATAATAAGAAGCTAATCGAATGCTTTTGAGTCATGTGCCGCAAAAGTACTGAGCCATCCTTTGGGATACTTTGTATCCATTGTGGTCAGTGGAGGTGATTCAAGTTGTTAACAGACCCACAATATAATCCAAAAGTCGCTAAGAATGAGCCGAGGCCGATTCCGATCAAAGGGTACAGTGCAGTAGTAATTACCTTATTCGATTACTTATTCCTCCCTCTTCATTTACACGAATATTCGCATGTGTAATTAATAAGTATAAAACACTCATAGTCGAGGGAATAAAAGAAATTAAATTAATTAGCAGGTCATTTCATATGCTATAGTATAGTAGTAGAATCGTGATTTTTCCATTCCAAACTTTTGCTATTTTTTGAAGCATTCGTCGTGAGTGAGTGAATGGAACTTGGTTTGAATTCACTTGCTCCGCTTTGTATTTCCAACATCTACATATTTGATTGGGTAAATAAAAAAACATTATTATGGAAAAAGTTTTTAGGGAAGCCTAAAAGGGATGATGGTGCAAAACAGGCCAGAATGAAAAATTGTATTTGTATATACTTAAAATTCTCTATATAATTCCTTATGCTAGACATTTTACAAGAAAAGTTTTCGATACTAATATATGATTTGCATAAAAGTATTCTTTGCCCGATTTCATCCAACAGCCTGCTCGTTTGTGAATAAAATTGTTAAAAATGTTGAATTGTGTTATTAAACGTGACAATGATCCTCTTGTGTGGGGCTGAATAATGTAGGACGTTGATTCCGTCTCGAAATCTAGGAATTGAAGCTGCACAGAACTAGAAAATCTACTTGTGAAGTTGTGAATCTACTGTAGTAGTAGTAGTGAGCATAAATAACAGAGTTTTGATAGCATATAATGTAAAGTTTTAATATGTGATTGGCTTGGTAATTATTATATTTACATAAAAAGTATTGGTTTTGTAATAGAAAAATTCGTGTAGCTTTTCAAGCAAATAGGGTTGGTTGAGTAACAATATAACGTGGGAGTTTTTCATTCATTTCGTATTCACAAAGTGTTCCTTTTGAAGGAACCAAAGGGTTGAGAATTCAATTGAACCGAGGTGTGCTGCTTTTGTTAACTCTTGATGTGATTCGGAGTTTTAATATTTTTTTCTTTTCTTCTGGGCTCCTTATTCGCCATGTACTTGAACATGCAGAAACATATGCAGTATATATGTACATGATTATGTATATTACGTAGAAGTATCACAATTTAGATTCACTGTATATGCTATTAGGGATTTTAATGTTTTTTCCACCTTTTTAAAAGATCCCAGGGGACATAACCAATTTACTGTGCATAAGCTTTGTGTGACAAAATGCATATACATCTGTATTACATGTATCTATGTATCTACACTTGTAACTTATACACATTATACTTTGTTGCATACAGTAACCCTGCGTATATATATGCATAAGTTACTTAAGCTATGCGCAAAGTTTCTCATGTAGAATTTTCATGGTTTTACAACTCCCTTTCAACTTTTCTAATTCTATGAATAAATAAGTTGTTTTGTGAGAGAGAGAGAGAGAGAGAGAGAGAAGCGGATGCTAAACGTCAAAATGTGTACCTGTAATTCTTTTTCTATCAGTAACACATGTAAGAATTTAAGTATCTCAAGTATTGTCGCAATACCAAGAGCTCTAGGAATTACAGTCTCTTATTCTTGTGACAAACTTGAGTATTGTATATGCACCGTTAAGGACTACATGCAAATTTCCAGGGATGATTAGATACACCTGAAGATTTTTCAGTGTTAAAAAATGTTTATATAACGCCCATGTAAGAACTCTATTTATAAAGGCTGAGGTACATACATGTAGCAGAAAAGTTGGGGAAATTAGCGAAGAGCCTACGTGCGGTTACAAATCGTAGTACATTTTTATGTTGAAAAATTAACAAGTACTATTTGTATTGTACACAAAAATTGTCAGGCTGAAACCGTTACATTTCCACTTTTTTGTTCTCGCATTTTATAATTAAATAGAACAAAGGAAGTATTAATTCACACGGGGTACAGTTGAAATACCGTTTGCCAACATTTATGTACTGTAGTAGGTATTATGAAAGTGTGTTAGTGTGTGCTTTAGTAGACTCTCACATTGAATTTGGGAGAATGAAATGAGATAATGGCGAGTGGAAAAACAAAAAAGAAGGAGATTCTATTGTATAAATAAAGGGTTAGAGAATTGAGCTGAGTGATGATGAATTGTTAATAGAGGTTCCCTCAAGGGAAACCATATACTGGACCTCAGCTTTCTACCATCAAGATGACTAATTCCAGATTCTAACAAGGATTCATTTTCCTTGGAGCAATATAGAACTTGTTCTATACATCTACATATACAGTATATTGTATGTATGTATGCGCTACACTATAGTGCGACCATAAAACCATCATACAATGGTGGCTAAACCACAGCAGAAGATACTAATCATTTAATGTATAGAGTCAAGGGTTAGTCACATAAGATTCATACAAAACGAGGAATGCTAGCAGATTTTTTCTATTCTGTGGACAAGCATACATATGGCATTTCCCGACTTTTATATAAATGAGGTAAGCGTAAGTAATTGTATTGGGAAAAGGATTGTCAAGCCCTAAAACCAAAGTCGGAGACCGAGTGGAAAACAAACCTTGCTGTAACCAATACTACCCGCCTATAGGACGTACATACTAAAGTGTTTGGTCAGTTTTCCTCCGCTGTTCTCATCTCTGCTCGTCCGTTAAAATCGCTCACATACCAGCTGAGGCTTTTCGTTTCTATTATCCATTAATATTTAGTCAACAAGTCAGTCAATGCTTTGTCAACTATTGATTCTGCTCATGTATATGACCTGGTTAGATCTTGTCAAAATACACGCGGCGAGGAAGATAAGGTGACCTTTCTGTTGTGATAAAAATTTTCATAGTTCTTGCCCTTTGCCTTTATAGTATTCTATAGACTTTTCGTACATCAACAATCCTCCACATAAGTAATATATAGGCTTGTACCAGCTTGTACATAGTTATAGGCATAGCTATATGGTGCATACTTTTACTTTCCTGGTAACTAGTTGTACAGTGTAGAACTTGCGAATGTGTGGTGAGATCGTGATATTTAGAAGTCAATCTTTTCATTCTGCCATTGTAGTGCAACGTGTCTCTTTTATAAATACATCGGAGAGGTGAATGAAAGTTGACAAAGCTCGCTTCTGATATTTGATTCATTAACTGTTAATTATTACTAAGTAAGCGATGATGCTATGTTTTAGCAACAAGAAGTAATAAGTATTTAGCAGCATTCAGCCAGCAAAACTTTGACACAAAAGACATCAAACAAAAGTCCGTGGAGCGATTCATGCTTTAGGAACATGAGTTCTTTTGATTAATATAATAATGATCATAATGCATACAGAGAACAATGTGAGCAATCCTTTTGTATTCGTTTTGTGTATAATAACACAACCTACTACATATAATGTGCAACACCCGAGCAGTAGTAAAGCTGCTCTTTTACAGTTGTATTGCTTAAAGGTACCGTACTGGATCACATTTATATGATGTACTATAAGTACTTCCATGAGTATTGTAAACAATATGATTTACTGTAGGCTACAGTGTAACTAAAAGTTATACTATGTACATCATTATTTGTTGTAGTGGAGAATTAGTTTGAGTAATAGATCTCTGATACTGACGACTACTATATGATTGACCAAGTTTCAGAACACATGTACTCACAAGTTGTTTGAAAACACTGTATTGTAGTTTAGATTGATAAATGTGTAGTAATATAAGGTATAATAGACTAGAGGTTGGCAGTGGGAAGGGCAGAAGAGTAATTTTTCGGCCATAATAATAAAGTTACAAAAGGTAATGATTTACAATTTTGTTCATCTTGCGGAAGGGACCCTGCTATGCAGTGTACATGATATACCATATGTATACTTACATGTAGAAAAGTGGAGGAAAGATGGCTGTGTGTGTGATGATATTGGGTGGGACTAGTACTTGTACGTATTTGGATGGATGGATAATAGAACGGATTTCAATGAGATGTTTTGGCTGGTGGGATTTGTTCAGGCTCGGGGTGGTCTTTACTTTGGCACCCAGCACTCTGCTTCTTCAATCTGGGTAAATCCCAGCCTGTGTGTGTGTCTATGATATTTCTGCTCGGCTTTATGCTTTACAAAACTGATCCCATACGTAAGTCTCATATACTCGTATCTTACTCTACCCTGTTATAACACATGTATATGCAGGCCCAATTATACTGTACATATTACATGTAGGTACTGATGAAAAGCTTTGTCGATTCCAAGATAAAATGTAAAAGAAATGCAACTAGCATCGGATCTACGTTGATATAATCCGGCCTTTGAGATCAACTTGAATAGTTTACAGGATGTTGAGCGAGCGAACTATGACCATATAATTCCCTGATCTGCATCATTGATCAACATCTGCTTCCAGATTAGCTTCACCAAGAGACACTCTCAACTCTGCAGATCAACTCAATCTCACGTTAATCCTGATTACCACGAATCCCAGCTAATATATCAGTTATACCTCCCGGAAAACCAATGTGTTTACAAATTCATCATCCATCCCCGCTGACGACAAATGAATTCAAATCCATTCAGCGTTTTAGCTCCTCTATACACATACGTCATGCGTAATACTTTGGTGAATTCTAAAACTTAAACCCTCCGATGGATCAAGCCCTTTATCCCTTACAAAGTATTCCTCATTTGATTTCATTTCCTCCCATGACATGACATTTGCTAAAAATCTCAAAATATAATAAGCAAGCGTACCTTAAAGAAAAAGCAAACACTTATTATTCTACAGTTTCTTTCTTTTTGTCGTGCAGCAAAAATACATATGCACATATACCAGCACCATCCCAAGGTGAAGGTTCAAGTTTTGTTGAGCAAAAGAATAAGAGTTAAAATCAGCTCATTCAACTTCCAACGAATCTTGCACTGAACAAGCTATACTGACAATAAGCTTATCTTACAAGCTGTGAGCCATATACATAAACACAAGGCAAATTTATGCCACGACCAAGTTTCAGCTTCATATAGGAAAATAATAAGTCCTATTTATCCTGTTTACTTAACCTTGACAAAAATACTAATAATAACTCTACTTGGTATATTAATAAATGCCCTAGAAAATAATTGTATTAATAAATGTACGCTAAAATTTTTGATTGTAGTATTAATAATTTATCAACCAAAGAGTTGAAATAATGTGTAAAATGTTCGGAGACAATATTTGCATTAATACTATTTGATATTAGTAAGGGAAATTAAAATAATTATTGGTGGTTTGGTAGTACACAGAGCAAGTTTAATGGTTTATGATTTTGAATTTTGATAACATCCAATAAGTGACAACGGGTTTAGCATTATACAAAAGTGACTAATATGATGCTTGTTTGCCGCCTGACATGACAGGGATAAGTTACACTTGGATTAACTTCCAACCCAATGCTGACAACGGAGGTTAGGCCTCTGTCACATTTCACAATGAATTCCATGTACTGCCGGTAAGTGCTAAGCATTGTGTACTTCCTTCGCCTTTTGAACCAACACTGTGTAGCTTACCAGCCGAGAACAAAAGGGAACATTATTTTCGTGATATTTTGTGCATGTTTTCGAAGGGCTTATATATTGGGACTTGCCTTGTCCCAAATTTTGCGTTTATTTACCTGTGGTCTGTAATTTCATTTCTCTCAATCTAAAGTAAATGTATTATACTTGTTACACCTCCCTGTGTTTTATAAACGTAAGAAAGTAAAATATGTGTAGACTTAAATGGGTTTACTTGGTATGTATGATAATTGCATCTCATAAACTTGCTATTTTAAAAAAATAAAGTTGTGCAGACATAATGAAAAATCCTACATACTCAGGAAATATTACCACAATTACATTGTGGGGGGTACAACTGTGATTATACTCTTACAGGTATTAAGTATAGTGGGGTATACTTTCATGTCGTACACAGACTGGGAAAAGTATCATTTCCCCCTGCAAGCGTGTGGGAGGGAGTAATATTAACGCATTCTAAGATGGTTTTCTCAGGAGGACAGAAGAAACGGTGTTTGTACGATACACAAGAGATTGAGAGAATAGTCGTCGTAAGAGGAGCATCAGTGTTTGTTTCATTAAACTAAAAGGTAAAAACAGGATATAATCCACAATGACTTTGTGCAGCTTAAAATAATCTCTTCATTTTGTTACTCACGTCAGAATCAAAGAGAAAACTAATCTTAACCAAAGGGATTGTCACTATAAAGCTTTTGCTACTATTTGCAAACTTTTCAGCAAGATGAGTGATGATACCATACTAGACTGAATTACAACCACCAGACTTACTTTATAAAGGCTTTGGTTCAATTTATTTTTGATCCGACTTTCCAGGGAATCTTTTCCGTTTCATTCTATAAGATAGAAAGGGAGTTACATGTTTTTCTTGAAATGTCATGCCCACCTTATTAGTGAGATGGTGCCTTGAACCTAAATGACTTCAGAACAAACAACAACTGTAAGTATAGGTAATTCAGTCCACTTTTGGTGTAATACAGGTGATGTTTCGTATTATAAAGCTAAGTACAGTTGTAATTTCAAAGGTTAAAAAGTAAGATGAACTAATTTGTTACACCTTTAGGTATGATACTTGGAATAGTTGTAATCACGAGAGCTGGAACTTTGTACTTGCACAATGTATGTATGTACATGTTATACTCTTATACTTATGTTGTGAAAGGTCGAACGATCTTGAATTCGTCTCGATTACATATTAATTATCATTTGCTATTGCGTGTTATCCACTTTGTTTGAGTGTTTTCATTCTGTCCAACAGTGACAACATTCGATTGAATGTATTAGTTGATTAGGTTGTCAAATTCTTTGCTGCTTCAAGAGCCTTAAAAAGGGGGATACAATTTTCGCAAGTTACCACTTCATATTATAAATAAGCCATCCGTCATATATGAGTCTTGATATGAAATACTATAGCACTTTCCTTATTTTATTACTGACGCAATAGAACTCATTATAGTAATATCTATTATTGCCGATACAACAGCAGTGGCATACATTCATGCTTTTGCTTTCACATCTATTTACTTATTATAATTTATATGTACTTTACATACCCATGGAAACTTTATGGATACGAACATATGAAGCTAGGATTCAAAATCCGTATGCATGATTTAGAGATGTCATAAGTGATTTAATTAACGTAATCAAGGTACTCATGCAAATATAAGATAAGATATGAAAGCATATTTAAAACCAACCACCCTATGTTGATCTTGTAAGATTTTTGTTCGGAAATTCAATCGCTGGACTGAATTGGTAAGGTTCTACTTGTATGTATTCTTGTTCTACCGTATATAAGTTTTAACTTAAACTTGTGTTATTCAGTAGTAGTAATTTTAAAAATCTGGAGCATTATCTGTAATAGAAACAGTAGAAATATATTTCTCATGTCATAAATTCTCCTTGTACAGATCAACATGAAAGTCTTTGTTGTCATACTTTTGACTGCAGGCATTGCCTGCACATCTGCACAGACACATCTGAGAGCTGAAGGTTCCTCCGACACTTACGGACATTTGGTAAGCTTCCTTGGAGGGAATTCCCTTGAGCTGCCCGATTGTGCTCACGGAGTTGCTCATATTCTCAAAGGAAACGACGGACAACTCAATCATCAGGTGTTCTTCTTCGACTCTCACGTTGAATACGACAATGATCGTTGCATGAATTACGATCGTCAGAGAGTTGAGATCACAACGTATCAGTCAAATTTGTATGGTGGTCATGGCGAAACCGTCTCTAACTCCTGGAATTTCAAGCTTGACGCAGGGTTTCAACCATCCACGGCATTCACTCACCTTCACCAACTTAAAGCCGTTGGTGGGAATGAAAAATTGCCAATTATTACACTGACGGCTCGCAAGGCAAATCCCAACAAACTCGAAGTCATCCATATTAACGATGCTGGAACGACGACCTACCTGGGAAATACTAATTTGTCACCATTTTTGGGCAACTGGGTTCATGTCGTTCAAGAAGCCACTTATTGGACTGGTGGTGGTCACTACAAAGTTGTATTCACCAACCTTCTGACCGGAGCACATATTTACACCTTGGAGAAGTCAAACATTGAAATGTGGAGACCTGACAACTCATTTGTGAGACCAAAGTGGGGAATCTACAGAAGCTTGAATGACAAAGGCAGTCTTAGGGATGAACGAGTTCGTTTCGATGATTTCTGTTTTGCTAAAGGCAGTGCTAAATGCACTTAAGCTCTACTTTATTTATTAAAGTTAAACCAACTTTGTCCCACAATTCCTGTGTATACTAATAAAATAATAGAAAATCCCTGTAACAAAATTTATATCAGCGGGTACTTCTTCATTTGGCTTACTGACAATAATTGTATAATTATTATGGATACCAATACATTGATCAGAAATGGCACTCACACAAGATAAACTATAAATAATCCTACATTCTCATTAAGTTCATTCAAGATCTATCAACTACAATCACATTAACAACAACATATGTTCTACTTTGTACTTGCCATTCTAATAATTCATTATTGACAGCTGTCAAGATATCCGTGAAATGTTTGTAATTATAAAATATTTAGAGCTTGTCCAAATCAACGCCCAACAGAATAGCGTCGCACTTCAACTTCTCTCGTTCAATGCAGAGCGCGATGTATCTGCTTTTAAGATCGGCGCTTCTGGTTATCATACTTTCCAGACGAGTCTTGCGCTGCTTCTCCTTCGCAATAGCTCGACTTCGTCTTGCAGCCTCATTATTTTTCTTCCGCTTGGCCCAGTAATCTTCATTTTTTGCTTCGCTTGGAACGAACTAAAATTTTTATTATACTAATAAATCATCACGGCATTAATGAATGAGCCTTTTCACTATTTAAATAAAAACATGGCATTACAATATAAACATATAAAATAATATGATGATAACATAATGATTGTGACATAATAGTATGGTTATGTTGATTAAAGAATTTTCATACTTTTCGCCGGGCTCTCTTCTTCAAACTTTCCTTTGATGAATGGGACGACCCCGATTCTATACACATGTCCGAGGAACTTTGTTCCGAACCAAGTTCCTGCGTTTCTACTCGTCCCGAAAATTGGAAGATGGCATCGGTCGAAGAAGCGGTGGCTTCAATGATTTGCTGAACTGGATTATGAAAGATTCAAATGTTAATCTCTAGTTCACTTCGATGTACACTAATTATCAGCTGCTGTCATATACTAACAGGTTGTGAAGTGAAGGTTATGGTTTTTAAAAAAATGTAATTACATATGTAAACAAATAAATAAAATATACACATCGCTATTTGAGGTGCAAGGAGGGTTATCTCCAGTTTTCTCAAATGCAAGTTAGGTTGTACACCGTCATATTGATGCAAAATGGGTGCATTTAAGAGCAATTTGAGCAAAACGCCGTTGGGTTTGTTAGAGTTAAACCATTTGGAATTTAAAATTATGGTAGATAACTTATCTTGCATTTAAATAGTTGGTAGATAACCCATCTAGCATTTATAATGATGGTGAATAACCCATCTTGCATCTAAAATGATGGTGAATAACTCATCCTAAATTTAAGAAAAATGAAGATAACCCACCTTGGACCTCAAGTAGCGATATATTACCGACAGTACTGGGCTCTATTTCATCAGCTTTGTCTTCAGAGATCCCCATTACTTTTTCGTAGCTAGGAAGTATCTCCGGTGAGTTGGAGACTTTGATGGGCACCAACTTCCAATCATCAACACAAGCAACGGTGAAATCGTTTGCGACCCCTGCTACTTGCTCTGGAGCATCAGTACTGTTGTCAGACGTTGAAATGCTTATTTCCCTTTCCGAGCACATAACGTCCAAATTTATGTCAGTGCAATCTAAAGCCATACATTCAATATTGGCACTGTTATACAATGATTAATAAAATACGCTACACCATCCTGTATGTTAATAAATTGTTGATTTATGATGTAGAAATCATTATATAATTGAACTCCCAAGAACTTCAGAAAGGATTTTATCAAGTGTACATATAATAATATTTAAGTACATACTTGAAGCATAATAAGCTTCTTCATCACTGAACTTGACAATGTTACCGATGGTGTTAGAAAAGCTGGTCTCGGATGGAAGCCAATCATAAAATGGACTTGGACGGTCCTCTCGCTCCAAATCATCGTCAGGAGCTCGAACTGCCCCAAAAAATATGTATTATTATGAACGTTAGTTAGTATTTAATAATTAAATATTGTAGTGTACGTGCATTGGTAAAAACGAAAATATTTTCACACTAATGTACAGTTACGTTACGTGCATCATTCACTTTACAGACACACATTTAATGAGTATCAAATGTAATGGTTTTTCAGAATGCAATTACGTAATTTTACTTACATTCTCCTTCGTTCCAAGTGTCCATCAAGGAAAATTGAAAGTTAGAAAACGTATTGAACACAATAAAATGACTATTTCACTTTAACTTCTTTAACTAATCACAATGTTTTGAAATATTATTTACCATCATACACAGTGAACTTCCTTTGTATCTTTGCAATTCACGAGGAGAGGATGTAAAGCCAAATCTTGTGCTCAGAATTCACTGTTGTAGACAATTCAGTAGATGTCACTTCCTTTTGGCGCTGGACAGCGCGGCTTTAGAACGGTGGACATTTTATTTTTACAAAGCAATTTACTTACATCTCGTATCTATATACATACTTGTAAAAAGAATTTGTATAGTTAGCCATAAAAAATTACCATATCAACATATTTCAGACCATTTTAAAAATTCTCTATCTGGATACAAATTTATTGTCAGAGTGAACTCTCACATTTGATAATAAAATTATAACATGATGGTGTTGTTATTAGTCTTTTCATCGTGGGTGGTGCGCATGTTAGGCAACAATGACGTTATCTTTTTCACCAAAATTTGTACAACGTGTAAAGCGCATATGCAGTTTTTTCCATAATTCAATGTGTGTATACAGTTAGGGCTCCAAAACCTTCCTTCCAAAGAGAGTTGGTATTCCAAAAATGCACCAGCTTGCGAGACTTTCAATTTTATTTTGCCACATGAATTTTGTGATTTTACACGTTTTCACATAGTCATTCCTATGGTTTAATAACATTTTCAGATTTCAAGTAACATCTCGCATATGAACGCAATACATACGTTGTACTTTCACCGACGCAGTGTTTGGCGTATATACTTACAGTTATAACATTTAAGTACGGTTGTCCGTCCTTCTATGAACACATTGCGAAGAAATATACCTTTAGAATTAAGCATGTACTTCCTATAGATTTTCTGCTCAAGATGACCAAAACCGAATGTTTTCCAATACAATTTAGGGAGTATTTGTAGGGAATGTTCTAGTTTTCCTTCCTATATCAGACCTGTTTGCATATGACAGGAGCTATTAATATACTTACATTTAAAGTATAGCTACTTTGTACTGACTGTTCTTATCTTCATATTATCAAGAATAAAAATAATTCTTGACAATAAGGTAATAGGAGCTTTGCAATGACGGTATATCTATAAGCATACAAACAAAACTATTTTCGCAACAAAACTAAATTGCATGTGAGTATTCATGTCTGTACACAAGTAAGTATAATTTAATATTAATACAAAACAGCATACTTTATATACAATCACATACAATCAAAGGATTTATCTTGAATAATAATAATAATAACATACTACAAGTTACTTGCCTAGTGCATATAACTCCAAAAGAGGCATTATAATCCGGCAATCAATGGCTAAAAAATTCATGACATTCCCACACATTATGCTTGTGAAGGTATACTACAGAAGATTTGCATTCTTTGTATATTTTTCATTTTGAGGTAACTTTGTAATATATGATTTTGAGCAGTAGTTGCATGTAACTGTGTAATTATAGCGGTATGCAAGTCAGATCGGATATTAAATCCGTACATAAATGTACATACTTATAAGGATAATACCGATGTGCCCATCTACTTCCCCAGGTAGCAATGTATGACACTGTCAGTGACTGATTTCCCAGGTGTTTATTTATTATTCATGTGGATCTTTATCATGTCCCTGTTGTCTCGTTTTCATCATTTTTTGCAAAATGCATATATAAAAGCCTGTAGTTGTTGTTCATTATGGTAGCTTTCAACGTTTACATTTAAGCAACTTTGAGCTCGACCTCTCTAGTATTTTCGAAAACTTTTAGTCACAGAGGTGTTCCAGCTGGATTTAAGGAAATGGCTGGAAGTTTGTGCTTGTGCTTATTCAAAAGTGTAATAATTTTTCAGCTCATTTTAAGTTCTTTTGCTTTGGATTCTCAATTAGCGCATCTACTGAAGTTCGTTGATTCAAATGAGGAGTTACTCGTATTATTCAGTTCATCATCCTCGGTCTTCCGTAAGAATTATTTTTTATTTTTAATAAATGGTTAATTTCAGTGTCAATATATCTTTTGTTTATAAGAAATATTGATAAGAATATGTCTAATTGGAAATTTCACTACACAGCGAAGGACTTTTTGGGTGCTGAAGATATTTTTAGCTCCTGTTTAGTATCATTTAATAAAGGAATGCTGTCAGCAACTGCGAACGATTCTGATTTATCCATGTTACTAAGTTCTAAAGACCCTTTGAGGACGAAAATCATCACCAATTTTAATACCAGCGATGAATCGGTTGAGTTTATCATCCAGGTAATGACTGGAATAATTAGAAAACAATTATTATAATATTTTTTAATAACAAAGATTGTCGTTGAAAGGTATGCTTGCTCATTATTTTGTGGTTGTGAATTAGAGTAAATAGTCCTTGTACCAATACAACAATTATTTAAGATTTAATACCCCAAAAATCCCGCTAGATGGCGGACTTAAAGAAATCGCTGCCGACCGCTCAAGATTACTGGACGTTGGTACTTCTTACAGACAGCATAGCTGAAGATGAAGATAAAAAGATTTTATCCTTGACGAGAAAATTAAAATCCACATCTTTCGCAACTAGCTTTACAGTCTCCTCCAAACTGTTCTTAGCCTATCAACGAGAATCTACCTTGCTGGATTCAAATATCGCGAAAGTCAGTCTGGCTTACGTTTTCTTTGAGATGTACGGGCTTGCTGGGGAGATCCTAACGCGCAGGATCTTACAACCTACTGGCGTATTTTGGAATGATGCTGTGGAAATGAATTGTGATTCTGACATCTGCCGGAGGATGGACTTAAATGGAACTCATTTACGTGCTCTGGGAGTGGTAAAGCATTTGAAATTTTTTTTTATTGGGATTTAACTTTAATGAAGTAAAAAATTCAAAAAGCATTCTATGATAAAGTGTGTAATATTATATCTAATCGTAAGTATATAATCATATATTATTCCTATATATACAGGAAGATCCAGAATTTCAAAATGATACGAACTACAGATACGACGAGTCATCGCAGTCAATTGAGTTAACGGAAGGGTTTTCCGTTCAGATACTTAAGATTGCTCAGCAAGCAATGAACTTCACGTAATAAACAAAATCGAGTATTCACAATCAAAATGAAGTTTGATTATTTAGTACTTTTTCATAGCAAATACACTTCTTAAAATTGCAGATACACAGCAAGCATAATGAATCCCGCCATGGCGCGAGAACTGGGCGAAGTTAGCGCTTGGGATGGAGTTGTCAACAGGGTTGAAAAAGGCGAAGTGGACATTGGTTTCTCGCTTACTGTTCACCTCCCTCAAAGGCTACGGCGAGTTTACTTTTTGCCGTCAACGGATGATTATGTGCAAGTTTTATTTAATATGTATTTCAGCCCTTTGCTTTGCTCTCTTAGCTAAATGTGTAGAGTAAGTAAGTATAAGCATAATAATATATTATAATTATTATAAGTATGAATATATCAAATTATGTAATTAATATTACAAAAGGATTATTTTATTACAGAATCAGCGCTTTCTTCCTTACACCATCTTTAAGTGCGATTAGGGATATCTTCATGCAGCCATTTAAAGCCGATTTATGGGCAGCAGTGCTTGCATCATGGCTGGTGCTGGCATTCTCCATGATTATGTTTACAGCAATTCGTAAACATGTGGGTGCAGCGCACGCTGATGAGCCGGATTTTGCAGAAAGTTCTCTGATATGGGCGCTGGCGACGGCTTGTCAACAAGGTTAAATTCAAAAAAATTAATACAAAATTAATACAAAATTAATACAAAATTAATACAAAATTAATACAAAATTAATACAAAATTAA
>JAQGAK010000352.1:0-89628 GCA_034696945.1 Lipothrix lubbocki
CTTATTCTCCACCTTATTCCTTGAGCATATCTATTTCCAACTCTCTTTAGAGTGACATAAGAACTTGGTACACTACAAGGTGGAACGTGGATTCGTACGCGAGATTTTTGTTCTTAGGTAGCGAAATATTGTACTTCAAACTCAAGTCAAGCTCATGTTCAAGTCAACATTTAAAAATATCAGCAGTTGACTAGACAAACTTGCATTTCCGCGTTCTATTTCGAGTATTTCTTCCAATATTTACTGATTCTATTGCACGACTGTTGAAACAATAATAATGTTACTAGAATAATAATATTTGAACAATAAATAATTTCACAAAAATTACTTGGACAATTAAATTTTGTTGTATTAAAAATAACGAGTCGAAACAAGTTGGACAGAAGGGTTTTTATTGTTTCAAAGAATTAGCAATAATTACTGATTCTTTAGGCGCTCTTTGGTTGCTGTGGCCGCAGCAATTCGCTTTGTCCGATTTTTGATTGTGACGGAGAGGGATTTTGACAAACAATTTAAAATTCGGGGTTTTCTGTCTTTTTATTTAGTAAAATGTTTGAACTATTGTGCTAGATTTGCCTACAATTTATAATAGTAAAATTTTACATATGGGATAGTCATATGTGCATCTAAAAATATTAAAATAATTTGTAAGCCGGTCCAGAAATGATGATCGACGACCTGTCTTGCCCACTTCCTAAATAGTCTAACCTAACCTAACCTTATTTTGTCACAATTTGGCTACAAACAATCCTACTACATTTTTGATTTTTGATGGATTCAACCCTTTGTGAGGCTTTACAGACCTAGATCAGATCAAAAGGGCAGAGGTGCCGAAAATGAGGAAACTTTGTTTTGTATTTGGTGCCAGTCTCTTTGGCTTTAAAACTTTTAGGAATCAATTTTATAGGCACACAAGTGTATCTAAAGTAGTTAGACTCCGTTGACAATAAATTTAGCTTTTCGTTGCATAGAGGCACCACTTACGAGGAAAGGTAACTCGCTATGGCGATGAAATTGTTGTGAAACATAGCCCACTAGTAGTGTATCAAAACACTACCTTCGTTTCTTCCCACTTTTTTGTTTTTTGGGGAGATACAGTGGTCTAAAGTTCCTATTCAGACAAGGCAAATGCGCATTTAAGGGCTTACAATTTGAACTGTGCATTGTAAAATAGGGTGTGATAGCTTGTTTGAAAGCTAATATAAATACATACGGTTCCAACAAGCTACACATGACCAAAATCGGACAATTACAACATGTATTACGTCATTTTTAGCAAAACATGGACAAATTCTGACCCCTCGATGCCAAATTTTTATAGGTTATGTTTTCATCTTAACAGATGTACTATTTGGGTACTTATTGTCATTTCCTTCATTTTAAGTATAAGGTGGATGGGGTTACGTTAAAAATTGGCCTAGTATTTATCAATTTTATTGGGCTGTTGGGATTTTATTATTTAATTGTCAAAAATCTACCATTTACTTTAAGCCCAACGAAACGCTGCAAAGTCAATTCCCAGTTCAATTGTTTCACGGTTTTGAAGTTCCAGACAAAACTGTTCGGCCGATTTTTATGATCATAGACGCAAATCAACATAATTAATTGACTAGAGTAAATATTGAGTGTATAAAAGATTTCGAACTTGTAATCAAAACGAAGCAAATGATGAGTAGAACCCAAATATTCAATCCGATTAACAATAACTACAACCTTGAAACAAGTGGTATCGAGATTTTTTAGCACTTTTAGATTGTTCCGGTGCAAACCGTACGTATGTGCATTAGAATTACTTTGCTTGGGGGTCTAAGGGTACTTTTTATGCTGAATTCGAACAAAAATTTGCATACGTGTTTATTCGCTATTTTGATTTGCAATGCAAAAAGCGTTACATTTTGAGGTCTAAATTGCACATTTCTACGTAAATAAATGCGAAATCTTGTTTTTCTCAAAATCTACAGCCAATTTATTTTCCGTTTAATACGTCCATGATCATAATAATCGGCCAAATAGTTTTGTTTAAATCTAAATCCGTAAAACCCTCTTCCGAGACCTTTGGCACTCCCATTTATATACATGGCCATTGTTGAAAAATTATTTTCGTAACGGGTCTACATTCAATGCAAACTATAAGTTTTTGGTATTTTTGAGGAGCTAAAAAATTTGGGGTTTGGACTTTCAGCAATTCTGAAATTACTGTATACAACTAGGGCTGGGAAAACGCGAATAACACGATAAAATTTAAAATTCATAATAGAGTATTCCCAGCTGGGTAAATTGTTTTATTGGGCATCCAAACAGCCCAAACCACAAAAATAAAATTTGAAAATCGCGAAAAACGTGAATTACTGCGAAATATACAAAATTTTCACAAAATACCGTAAAATTTGAGGTCTAACAACTTTTTTGCGAATTTATTGCACAAAAACGTCAATTAGCAAGAAAAATAAAATCCTAAATTGTTTTTATCTACTTTTGGCTTTAAAAACTGCTCAAAATTGAAAAGAACTCGGTAAAAATTGTGAAAATGATATATTAAATAATATAATAAAATGAAAAAAATAGTCAGAATAAACAAAAAACGGTGAAACTGTGAATAAAAATCGCAAAAAACGCGAAATTTCTTTATGAATTTCGCGAAATACCGCGAAAAATTTACTGTAATTTTGCGAAATTTTTAGGGCCAAAAACGCGAAATGGTCCCAGGCCTACAAATTACATAATATTTCGCCCTTGCCCCCCCTCCCTTTGATTTCCGGCTACGCGGCTGGCAACTACATTCCGCTCTGTACAGTATGACATTTATCACTACCAATGGAAATTCGAAAAAACTCGCTCCTCTTTCTCTATTTTTGCAGTTTAGAACCGTTTGTCGTTGGATTACAGGTTTTCCTATTGTCAAATCCACGATCCCTGTAATTAAACCACCTTAAATTAATTATTTTAAGAAATATTTTCTTTTAAATTCACATTTTTAATTTGGTGCCATATTCAGAAAGAATTTTGCGTAGGGTCTTCGACAGAAACACCAGGGTATTTGTATTTGCCAGTACACGAGTAGCGTATTAAGTGTTTCACATACATATTTTGTATTCGTTTTTTAGTCTTGTAATTAGGGTCATTTAACTGTCGTGGCAAAAATTGCAAATTAGGCAAGCATTTATGGCAATTATTCACAAGGGCGAAAAGGTACTTTTTATGCCATTTATGTAGAAATGGCAAAAAATATTTTTTTGCCTGGGCAAACTTAGCATTAAATAATAAATTTACATGGATCACCTAAATTTTATCCGCGATTGGCTCTTTTGACGAATGCGCTAACTTTAAAATAGTAATTGTGGAGTTTCCAGTCTACCATTTTTGCCATTAGGATAATAAACATATGTTGTGATACCACAAAAATTGTATTTTCCCGGAAATTTTAATTTTTATCATAATTTATGCAATTTTTGCCACGAAGTTTTGCCTTTTTGCCCGGCATTTATTTTCAAGGAGGAATTAAAGCATAAATTGTTTTTTTGTTTTCTGGCAGACAGAAAATACATACCGGGCAGGCAAAATATTGAGGGTATGTAAAAATCAACATACCCTACTCGTAATTAGTTACTATATGGGAAATCTCGTCAAACCGCGGTCAATTATTTTTTTTTAACTTTTAGCAGAGGGATATTATTTCACGCAAAATTTATCTAAAAGCTTTTCCAAACGATACTTAAATTGTTGCATTTCATTTATTTTGTGATTCCTGTATACTTTTATATATCTAAGCGAATATAAATTGAGAATCGTCACTTCCATTGCCATGTTACAACCTCTCAACTCCGTTAAAGCCTACTTCTACTTTTAGTAAAATTACAGCCCTTTTTCAACATCTGTTCAGGCCAAATGGCTTAGTCAGGGCCCACTTATTCAAACTGTGAGTTCAATTTAAAGTTTTTGGTCAGCTGAGAAAATCGAATTTTGCTTAAACATCCACCACGCGAGCTGCAAAATAAAAATAATTAAAAAATTTATTATAGGTAATTCACACAAAAAATGGACGCATAATTAGTGTCTATACATATTTGATTTCAAATAAAAACATTTACCGTATTTATTCGAATTATATCCTTCCCCCCAATAAAAATTCAAACTTCCGGGTCCACAACTAGGCCACATATGTATGTACAGCATTCGGGATATCTTGACGATCCGGCTATCCCGCCGGATCGTCAAGATCATCCGTCCGATAATGACGCCAGGCAAAATCCAAGGCCTTATATGGAGAAATCAGTATCCTTTTCATGCGATCATTCAAAACCTATGTATACTAAACGTTGAAATTGATTTTGATAATACAGGAAAAGTCATTTATCTATATATCCCGACATTTTATTTTTCTGAAAATAGTAATCACACATTCCTTTACCTTTGATTCCTACAGTACGTCTTTTAATATGGCAGGCTTTTCCTGTATTACGAATATGAACTTCAAAATTATATTGGAATATACATATATAAAATTTAGGCGGGTATTATTTAGAACTTGTAGCACACCCCACGGTGAAATTGCATGGAACAAATGAGAAATATGAATATAAAAAATACTCATTAAATTACCATATAATTACCCATTTTGAAGTACATCGTAAAAGTATACGTAAAGGGAAAGTTCCTACACTGTCCTAGCAGTAGCAGTGGTTTTTTTTGTCTTCGTGTGTTTTTTTTAGAGAGGATTCCTAATTCATAAAATCCCTCCCTTCAACCCAGCCGAAATTGTCCACAGAGGCGACATCATCTGATCTGATTCCGCCAAGCCATAAACAAACTCAGGGTGCATTGATTTGATTGGATTTATTGTCATTAGTACATACGCAATACAGACACTGAAAGACGTATGTATACAATATACAAGAAGCAGAAAGTATTAAAGATAGTGGACATGAGATAAATTAGATATTAGAAATAAAAACAAACTATACTTACATAATTATTGTGATTGTAATTAATTATTTATTAGGATTCTTATTATTTTACTATCTTGGTACAACGTTATGGATTCTATTTTGGTCTGATTTAATCTATTTTGTATATTTAATTGCCTAATTAAATAAGGAATTGTTGAATTATAATACTTTAATCTTTTACAAATTACATCATAAAATAGGTTTTTGCATCTAGTTTTTTTATATTTGCTTATGCTCAAATTTAATATAAAACGAAATCTGGAGTTTTTTTGGTTTACAGAATCGGATTGAATTGTTTTTAACCTATTTAGGATGATATTTAGTTTACAATTGTTCAAAATATTAGTATAATTAGATCTGCTTACACGCTGACTAGTAATTATAAACAAGCATCTTTTTTCTATTCTAACAATTCTATTTCTTTGCTTTTTAGTTGGGTTTTGACACCATACGGAATCTGCATATTGTAATATAACACGAATATATTCGTGTTATATGTAGGCTTATAATATTAATATATATAATATTATATATATAGGCTTTATAAATAATGACTAATTCTTTTTGTGAGAATTTAAACTGCTTCAATTTGCTTAACATGTAGATTCTTCTACTGGTCTTATTAGTAATTATATCAATGTGATCCTCCCACTTTAATTTATTATTTATGTGAATTCCCAGTAATTGTGTGGCTTTCAGCGTAGGCATCATTTCATCATTTATATATAATTTTAGTTTTAAAAATTTGTTATCCCAATTTGGATGATTAGTAATTTGTACACATGTATCTGGAATAATTTCCATTTTAGCTTCTTACACCACTTGTTAACATCATTTAGTATATTTTGAAGTTTAGGTTTTTGCCCGTACTTGACTATTTCCGCTATATTACAATCCTCTACAAATGCTACAGTTAATTCCTTATTACTATCATAATTTAGGTTTAAATTTTTAATGACGTATGGATAAGTACTACAAAAAGTAGTGGAGCTAATTTGGTTCCCTGGGGAGTGCTATTACAAATTATTATTTCTGATGTACCATTTCCATCCTTAGTGCATTCGGATCTGTTACTTAAAAATTTAGCTAGAAACAAAATATCATTCCTGTTTACATCTATAGTTCAACAAATTGATTAATTAAAGTATTGTGATTTACAAGATCAAATGCTTTTCTAAGATCTAATAATACAAGTATTACATAGTAATTTTGTTTGTCTATAGCTTTAAAAATGAAATGAAATTGAGTAGGAACATTGGTATAAATCCTATTTTGCATTTGCAAAGCATTCAAACAGAAAACGTTCATCCGTGGATGAAAGTTTTCTTTTCCAGGGATTTGCTGATTTTCCCATTTAAATAAATAGAGAGTGACAAAGAATTAATGTTTGCTCATAAATGGCTCTATAATTGACTGCAAACTATCAGTTTTTGATATTTTCGAGGTGACCAAAAAACATTGGGTTCTGGGATTTCAGGATAAGTCTGGAATTACTGATATATGTACATCATTATATATTTTGTACAATTTTGACGGTAGTTGCTGATTATCCAGGATCTGTGTGACACGTCGATAAATTGGACACCCCTTTTCACTACAATCAGTTATTGCAATGAGTAAAACTATGACTCGGGTAAAGAATGTTGGGACCACAAAATAGGTATTTTGAAACATTTATACTCCTATTAAATTAATGATTTACAACGGGTTACCTGGAATAATCGATTTAATTATTGATTAATCTGCAAGCTTTCAAATACAGTCAGTACTCATCATCAGGCAAAACACTAATGATTTATTGAACCGTATTATTTGTTACAACTTGTTTCTAATCACATTTAAGAAATTTAATAATAATTTAATAAGTTAGGATATAATGTTTTCATTCTTGGTAACACTGGTTGCCATGCGTTGTCCAAGCGAAAACCATGTACTCATGTGTGTTAAATTTTATTTGACAACAACGACAGATGCCGTGTACTAACTTAAATCCCTAGATTCCAAATTAAAATTCTTACAACAAAATGTCCATATGATTTGATCTTTTGTGGGCTAAGTACATAATTGGCAAAAATGAAAATGCCCTCGTGTTTCTGTCCGCCCTGCTGAAAATACCTTGCCAACTAGCAAATGCTTTAAAAGTCTGGCAATAGCAGAAAATTTAAAATGCCCAATTATTGGGCAGCAAACTGGGCATTTCGGGCATTTTCCCAATTTTTTTCAAAACACGTAAATAAAATGGTACAAAAAAAAACTTGTCAATAAATTGATAACAGTTAGTAATAACATTTCAACTAAAATTTTAAATACGTGAAATATTTGTCGTAAAAATTGTAAATATTTAGTAACTTCAGAGCTTACCTGCAGACGTTTTGGATGAAATTTGAATGTGACCATGAATTTGTGAAAAACTGATAGACTGCATCTAAATTAAACCATTTAGGCACAAAAAAATTTTTTGGTAACTTTGCATGTATTTAAACGGGGGCGCAGAAGGTCAATTTTAGTGGTTTTACCATGGCGGCAATTACCAGAAAACGGTACGACCGATTTTCATAATTTTTGACGCGAATGGAACATAAACCAATTATCCTGATATCTTTTTTTTAAATTTCAGATTTTTTAATTTGTTCGTATAGAAATTTGCAATATAGACCTAAAAATGTAACTTTTTTAGCTCTGCTAGTCAAAATAGCGACCAAACCCGTATGGCATAGTTTTTATCGTATTCAGCACAAAAAGTTACCCTATGATCACTAAACAACAATTTTTAGTACACGTACGATTTGCACCGCAAAATTCCAAAAGGGCTAAAAATCAATCTCCTCAACACGAATTTTTTAACGGTTACTATTACGTCAAATCTGATTTCATATTTGTGTTCTTCGCGTCATTGGCTTTGCGATTGACAATTCTACGGGGCTGGAGGGATTTTGTTTTTAATTGTTAAAACTCGACCTAACATTTACTTTCAGCCGCACAAAGAACCGCGAAGCCAGTTTTTACCGCAACCTGGTTGACATTATACTCAAAATGAATCTAGAAAGTAATTATTTTTGCACATATAACTTTGGAATTCAATGTACCACAATTGGGTTAGTGTACAAAAAATAATAAATATTGTGAAATTTTTACAAAGTTCTGATTTTTATGCGGTCCAGATTATTAGTGTTACATCCTCGGGGAACATGTGGACTTTTCCTACTTCAATGTTCAATCTATAAACATCGAAGGTTAAGCCATCCACTACCAATTTATACAAAGTTGGATTCCCGATTTAACTTGCATTAGAAACTGAAAATAGAAAAAGCTTTCAAAACTTTAACTGCCAATAAGCAACTGTAATTAAGTGCAGATGCATATTCCACCGGATATTGGTTGGGACGCTGAACGTACCCAAAACGACCATTGAGTTTGTTTTCACCGTGAAATTGAAAGGCTGAGCTAGAAATTTATGCTAGAAACTCCTAATCATAGAGCCGCTACAATCATTTCTCCGATTTTAAAGGGTGTATTTGTTTAATAACAATAAGTGACTTCAATGATCATTTGATTGATACTGAATATATATAATTAATGTATTAAAAGAGGGGAGAGAGACAATATTCTCCTATTATGGATCCTGTTCCTTATCATATCATTATCAATATTTAACCCATTATGCATTTTGTAGGTTCAGCGATATGTACCTGATTAAGAAGAATCAGATCTTCCTCCAGACTAATAATAATAAATGCGGATGTGATAGAATGTATAAATATTTATATATGGTTGATAGTTTTGAGTGATATGGTTGAAATATTTTAGGCAAAATTATTATTAGAGTAACGATACCGTATTTTTATGAATATTTTACCAAGTTTTATTGAATTTTCCCCAATTTTCAACAGCTTTCATAGGGTCAAAAATATATTAAAATTTTGTCTGTATTAGCCTGACGATGATCACAATTGTGGTTCGAAAGCTTGATGCGAAATTAAATTACAAGATATCTTTCAAATAATTAATCCACCTAAACCATATTAAATCATAGATATATGTAATATTCAAAACTTGTTGTGTGGTTGAAATATTACATATGATTGTACAAAAATTTACAAAAACTATTTGGGATTTCCTTAATATTTTATTATTTCCCCTTTTTTGTTTGCATTTTTACTATACTTTTCCTAATTGCGTCATGCATAATAATGCATTCCTCTACGTTGGAGTTGGAAATTGACAGAACTAAAAATACATTCCCTCATATTACAAAATACATTTCACGAAAATACAAGTTACAAAATACACTTTCTTTTCAGCCAAATACAAAAAACAAAATACATCTACAGTTATATCTACAGTTATACAGTTACATCTACATACATAGATGACATTTTCTGCAAAATCGAGAAAGGGATGGAGGAGAATATAAAAACGACATTGAATTCTTTCCACCAAAAAATTCAATTCACGTACGAATTAGAAAAGGACTTTCAACTATCTTTTCTGGACACACTCGTAATCCGAAATACGGATGGTTCCATTTCCACAAAAGTTTACCGCAAACCTACCCATACAGATATGTATTTGAACTTTTATTCTCACCATCACAATTCCAACAAAACTTGCGTAGTAGACACATTGGTCCGACGAGCACACCAATTATGTAGTCCTGAATTTATTGATGAAGAAATTGATCATATAAAACGAACTTTGAGGAAGAACAATTATCCCAATAAGCTGATTGAATCAAGAATTCTCAGAATGAACAGTAACTTCAATCAACATCAACCTAAAGATGACAAGGGCAGGCTGATTCTACCATACATGGGTCCTATATCGAATCAAATCGGTGGTATTTTAAAACGTCAACACGACTGGTTGATTGCATACACTCCCGGGGTGAAGGTATCCAAACTTACTAACTCATTGCAAGATAAGATTAAAAATCAAAATGGTGGCGTATACGGTATACGCTGTACTACATGCGATGACATCTACATCGGTGAAACCAAACGGGACTTACCGAAACGTGTGAAGGAACATTCAGACCATTGCAGGTTGGGCAATACTAATAAGTCCGCGATTGCCAAACATGTATGGAAATACAAAGGGGACCATGACATTGATTGGAATGCAAAGATGCTCCTATATGAACATAATTCATTCCGTCGGAAGTTCAAAGAGGCCATATTAATCCGTGAAACCGAAAATAATATGAATGCCGACGACGGCATGGACATTCACTCCCTCTGGTTACCATCAATACCAAAACTAAACATAACTTAGTATTTTTTAAAAAACTTTTTTAAAAAACTATTTTAGATTTTGATGTAAATTTAATTTTTCTGAAATTGTCAACTTCTAAATTAAGATTCATTATTGATTGTGCGCTGAAGAAGGATACAAGTTATATCAGAAAGCTCCGCGAAATAAAATAATAATTTTGTCTTCCACGTAACCGTAAAAATGAATACATTCATTAAAAGTAGATAATTTGGTTTTTAAACAATCCCTTCATCTCATTTCAGCTCCGATTAAAGTATTAGGACGTTAACCACATAGCGGAAAAATAATATTTTGATAGGGAGGATCACAGATGACTATTTTTTTGTTCATTGTTTGGGATTTGGGAAGCTCCGATTATATGCCTGGCACTGTCTTCCTATATTATTCGTTGTAGCAGCAGAGTAAACAATCTTGTATTTATTCCTTCACCGGATCCTTCAACTTTTTTTTCGATTCAGAAATCTAGTAATAAGATAATTCTTTTTATATGGAGGACTCTTCGTTGGGTCTACTTTAGGGGATTAACACTATTGAAGAAGAGATTGGGGGAGTATTAGTAAAGGGACGAGAACTTTTTTAGTGTAAATATACCTTCTAAATATATTAAAAGACAGAGTGTATAAAGGAGTTACATTTTATTATTGTTCGTTCCCTTCAGATAAATACACAGTGATACTTTATAACTTTACTGGTTTTAGATATAAGTAGAGATGATTTCCTGGTGCAGTATATTGTTATTATTTTACGTACTTGCTTGCTATTTACAACATGTTTGCTTATTATACCAAAATAGAAGGATATCATAGATAAATATTATGTAACTATATAAAATAGAAAGCATATTTGGATCTTTTATAAGAATGTATTTGCGTCCTTTAAAGACTCTGTATTTGCTTTTCCAAAGCATTAAAAGTGCCGGGTCTAGAGGGAGAGAGACACTTGTCTCTACACTACTGAGAAGGAATGTTGAGCCTTAAAGCTTCGGTTTTTGGTTTGTAATATAGAATGAGCAGTTCCAACTATTAGTACATGGTTTGTATACCATAAAGGTCTTGAGGTTATTCGAAGGCTTGTGTATGTACTTAAACTAGTACTACTATTACACTAGCTAACACATTAAATAACATGGGCCATGTAAGTTTTTTTCTCCTGTGTACACGGAATATGTACCTTACTTTATCCTACAGTTCTTCTTCGTTTTCTTCTTCTTCTTCTTGTTAGTATTTTAGACGGAGGTAGTCTAGCGAGAGAGAAGATCGGAAGAAGAAAAATGCCTGTCCCGAGGGAATTTTCGACCCCCGGTGACAAAAGACACGTATTTTGTCGCAGTCGAACCCTCTTTTCGTGCATCTTCAGGCTGTGTCTCAGACACACACACACACACTCTCTGTGTCTGTCTCTCTCTCTCACGCACGCATAAGAATATGTAGTAGTAATGTTGTAGTAGTCCCACATGCATTATGAATTGCATCCTATCCTGGAAGGAAGTAATAGCTAAACTTATATATTATGTACGTCTTTAGTACTAGTAGAGTCTTCCTTTTTATTATGAAAATATCAATATGAACCAAGCGGGCTCTTGGTTTATATTTACGGTCATCATCATCTCTTCTCGCTCCTTCTCCGTCTCTTTATTCTTGCACACCTACAATGTGAAATGAATATCAACTGTTTGTCTTGTTGGCATTGTGAGATTCCGACTATGATGTTTTTGTTCGGATGTTAAAGTGTACTTTGGTCTTGTTGGAAGATACGTCCGTTTGATATTTGGAATTAATTTTTAATATGTTTGTCAAACTTGAATTTTGCTTAAGTAATTTTTTCATACTTGATTTATTTAAACAAATTTTAAAAATCTGAATGTCTAAAACTTCATATGACGTTTAGTGTGGGTTTTAAAAAAAATTGACAACTAGAACATGCAAATTGTCCTTTTAAGACGTGCGATCAACCAGTTTTTGAATGGGAGATAATCCATAATATGCTATAAGGTTTGCACACCAATGAGGATTAGCGCAAATTATATTTACATAAGTCGACATACAAACATACACCTGGACATAGGGACGTAAAAAGATGAAACTGGTTTGATGATATGGAAATTGATAGTTTTTTAATGTCCCAATGACCATTTGTAAGGATTAGGCTTAATTGTGCGAATACAATGATTTGGACAGTTTTTTCTTCAATTTTTCCCCTTTGCTTATTGCTCAATATCACCTGCCTATATTTCGTGTGTGTTCTTAAGTGTTTGAAGAGCTTTTGACATGTATGGCCATATGCTGTTCAAAAAGTTTGTAAGTATTGGAAGAACCGTGTAGGGATGGAATATAGCTGGTTGGTCAGGTTCTCTCTGTTTTGTCACACGTCCATACACCGACCGTTGGGATGTTGGACAGGATGATGCGACTTTGACATGAAAGACAGGGGGAAATGTCATTCTTGTCATCAGCCTGGGCTTTATGGAAATGTGTGGTTGATGTAGTAATGTTCGGGATAGACATACAGTGTAATCTTAAGGAGAGGGCCATAGTTATATTTATTGTTAAAAGTCCTTATGGGAATTGCTTATTGTGAACATTTGGATGTACGGAATATAATGGTAAAGTCAAATATAAAAACTTTAAAATGTTAATAATTGTTCAACTTATGGAAGCAAATAGTAATAGACATGAGTTTATAGTTAGTTTGAAGTATGGTCCTGTTGTTGTACAAAGTATTATGCATTGAGTACATATGGATGGAGAGATGGTATGACAAAACGGATTTTGTTTGGAAGGAGACGACGAAGGAGAAATATGTGAAGACTAACAAGTCATGATGGACTCCATTGTGTGCTAACATGAAATGCATTGATATTTGACGTTGAAAGTGAAATGCTTTTAGAATTGCTCCATCCTCTCATTCTCTCTCTCTCTCTCCGTCTTCTCTCTTTCTTCTTCGTCTTCTAATGATAATGATAGGTACTCAGTCACAATACCCGTTTTTATTCTTCGTCTTTTACTATACTTCATGTATCCACAACACACGCTATTTAGATGGCTGCTCTTTTCTTTACTTTAAAGGATTCTGAACACTTTAGCTGCTAACGTACAATACAGTTTCGTATGTATGTAATGGTTTCAAAAAGGTGCACACACAGCTCTACAGATGTTCCATGTGTGTATTTCTTCACAGAGAAAAAATAATTTGAAAAGGAAGAAAAAACAAGGATCATGCCATATGCAAGATCATGTCCATGTCTTCTCGTTTCTCATGTGATGGCTCAAAGGGTGGAGACGGACACCGATTAATTGATTTTTATTCCTGATTCAAACGAGCTTCGAGCAAACATCTATAAACTAGTACATAAGTGTATGCAATATACTTTTAAACAGATAATAGGTATATCATATGCATAAAAACTTCAACTTATTCCAGGGAACTATAATATGATGACATTACCTGTTTCCCCTTACCATTACCAATAAGAAGATACAGGTAGGTATGATTTTGGTATTGGTGTTTCGCCCCAAGGAAATTAGTTTTATAGGCACTGTTTACAATTTCCTTCCTGTTGTTGAATCACCTTCATATCGTTTAGATAGTTTTTACTGTCGCACATACGCCGTGTGCACGGGTAGATAAAGAATATTGTAGATGGATATGCTATGGAACCCCACACATTTAACAAATTGAACCTCTACAGGACAAATCAAGTAAAGTAAAAACCTACAAGTCAAAAGTCTGCTGCTGCTGCTGTTGTTGTGTTGTTCGTTTTTATGATGAATTATGTTTTTACTAGAGTTTGTATTATGTAGCGACATTGATTTTACTCGGGCTAAATACTGTGAATACTTCTGTTCTATTATTTTCAGCTTGGTTAAACTTTTATACTTTTAGACTGTTAAAGAATTTGTATGGTTTCATACAGGTAAATATAATTCTGTTATTCTAATATCAGTACAAGCTTTTATGTATTTGTATTTTAGGTGAATCTTATGCATTTTTGGTTCGCTCGTGGAATATTCTAAGATCGTTATAAGGTTGTCAATGTACAATGTAAGCGCGACATGGGTATATGATTCTCTAATATGTATATACGCTCATAAAGAATAAGCGTTATAAGCTTAAAATTAAAGTGTAAATGTCGTACTTATCGTTATCACATGAGTTCCTGCTGTTGTGTGTCGTGGGGTTACATTTATTAGTTTGTTCCCAGATTTTCTTCAAGGCTGTTGGTTATATCGACGACGACGACAGAATGAGTATTTGTGTTTGGAAAGTCTGTCGTAAATCGTAAAGGTCCAATCTTGTTACCTGCACTATATGCCGGGGTCGTCTTTTAGGATACGAAAGACGGAATTGTGGTTCATTTGCAGTGTGAGGGAAGGAGGAATTTTCACATTGAATTTGTCTCATCGTTGTTGTTGTTCACGTCTCACTAAATATAGGTACTTACGTTGCTTCCTCTATAGGACGATGTGACTGTCGTATATCCTGATACACACTATTTTAGTTGTTTCCCTATGGTCATTGGACTTTCTTTCTGCTGCTGTTGTTGGAGGAAATGAAGCGTTCAATTTGTCTTGAAGATTGCTACAATAGAACAATTACTTAAGAGGAGACGACGGTCCCTTTAGAGTTTACCTCTACCTGAATTGACTGAAGGCAGCAGATTTTAGGTTTGCTTGGTGGTGGTAATAGGCTTCAGCACATGACACGGTTATTTCTTAACATAGAGCCACTAAATACTTTTATAATATTCTATGGCCCTTGTGCACACATTGATGGCACACTTGGCTGGAGGTGAAATCAAGCTTGATATTACATTAAATGGGTTTTGTTAGTATTGTCAGTAGTAGTAGACACACATGTACCTAGATAGTATGTGTTTAAAAATTCGGGGAAGACTATTCCAAAGTGTGTGTTCCAGGATTGAAGGATATTATTGACCTACATAATTATATTAAATATTTCTTTCCTGGAGATATGTGTATATGGATTTCGTTTGGTTTATGTATATACTTATTATAATGGTATATATTTGCGTATAAGAATTTATATTTGTGTGATATTTTAAATGCATACTCTGTAGCCAGGTGTGGATGTGAATGAGAATTTCTGATTAGTTTTGCTCTTGTGTGTATGGAATCATTTTGGGGAGAGCATTCCTCTCTCTCTCTCTCTCTCTCTCTAGGTAAAAGGACCCACATTTGCATTTGCTTGCCTTTTCTGATGCTGTTGCTGTACTTATACATAACATGTAGCTCGCGCGCCGCTACTAAATACAAGAATATGTCCAACAATCTCTCTGCTTCCAATCCCGGAGCATTATTTACATATGAAATTGAGCCCATAAAGCACATGGAACATGTACTTACGTACTTTGCTTGCGTGTGTGGGGACACGGTCAGGCAGAAATTATTTAATCCAATGTAAGTACATTTAACGTAGTAGAAATGTATATACATACATAGTTTTATACAATTTACTTACCATTATTAGAATATGCAAGGTACACATCGCCAAGCATATCATATATGGTAGCATTTGTGCCATATGTTTTGCCGGGATGACAGCCGCGGATCTGACTGAGCATCTGACTATATGAGAGCTTTGTGTCTGCCAGCAAGGTTGTTGTTGTTGGAATGCAAGTTTTAATAGGATTCCCGAAGCGAAATGTGGTCGGACAGGGAGAGGATTTTCAAACTACAAATTGTACGTAGATATTAGTTTCTATATATTTTATATGCGTTTAAATAGGACACCCATCTCCAGAAACTTTTGCATTATGTTGCAAAACCTATAGGTACATATGTGCGTTATCATTGCGGTGTAGGTATTTAAAGAATATTATTATTTTAGTATATTAAATATTTTGTCATGTGTAAGTATACCTTTGTATATACTTAATGGAATGTATTATATTTCCTATGATCAAAATGCCGATTTAGTTCCTTTCTCCTGCTCTATGCTCAGTCATTCAATGTTCTTAGTGTGTATTCTTTTCTCATGCTATTAATACTACATACGTAATATGTTGTAATGTATGTAATGTGCGTTGATACAAGTACACATAAATACACATGCGGAATGTCATTGAAAATACTTTGGATACGAAATGCATATGTTTTCTATGTTTTTCACATAGAAATGCACGCAGATGTTATTAGTAACGTCCATACACATGAAATTGTTTATACATAAATATCTTATATAAAGTCCATTTGGTACGGGAGTAAGCCCCGGCATTTAATCTTATAAAGTCGTTAGTTACACAAAGAGCAAAGAATTATTAAACCGTTCGTCCTCTCCATGTTGATATTATTATTACTCAGAAGATATTACTGTATGTTCTGTGTGATTTTGCCGTCCTGTGTCCGTACGTTGGTGTACGTACAAATATGATATTAATTTGAAGCGCCGCGGCTCAATTTCTGTTTTTTCATTTGTAAAGAGTGCACGTGTGAAGATACACATGTAAAAAATCCTGTACTCTGTGTGTTATTAAAAATAACAGTGAGGGTGAATCGTATGAGATACTTTGCTGTCTTCTGTACACATACAAAGCAAGATTAAAAATCGAAGACCACCATTTTGTTTATAAAATAATCCGTAATATACCGTAACCTCTATTCTGTTTCGTGATGTTACTTCCTGTATTTTATGTTGTAGTACAAAGATCTGTATGAATGAAGTTACGATGAAAAGACTACTACATTCATGTAATATGCTCAGCTCTCTTGAGGTACTTTTATATGCATGTGCAAATTTGCATGTTTCGCACGTCTAGAATTTAACATGAAGGTGTTAAATTAGAAATGTATGGCATTTGTTCAAAATCATGTACGAAATAAAATTTAGGAAAAATCATATATGATCATTTTCATAATTTGGACAATATCACTGTATGTGTACAATACAGTCAGTGTAATTATTTAGTACCACAAAATTTACGGAAACTGAATGCAGGATGAGCTGCTTGTGTATTAGCTTGCAAGGTATGTAAATGGTATCTCTGCTCGTGCATATGTAGCTTTTGTGTGGTAAATACTCTTGCACAGAATAATTTTTGTCAAGATTGCCAAGCAGCAGCAGTGTAGATCCTCCACATTAATTTTGAATCAGCTGGCCGGCAGGTTACACATCATACATACATAAACAAAAAATATTGATGCTCGTGGGTATGTTAACTGTAGTACTAAAAACACTGCTGGTGAGGATTCTGTGTGTTCCGGGAAATGTCATTAATAATATACTGCATGAGGGTTTTGAAGTTAAAGAGGCTGTGTATGTATATATATAAAAGTTTTGGACTTGTTTGATATTAGTTGGACCGGAATTTATGTTGAAGCATGTATTTACAACGTATTACATACAGAGAAAAAGCTCTACGTACTAAAAGTTCTAATGGACTTCTTTCCTGGGAAATGAAGTTATGTGGTGGTGTAGTGGGAGAAATGTGGATCGTCGGTTATGTGAAAAGGAATAAGCTTTTACTACATAAGTTCATTTCTCCACATTTCATTTCTTGATGGAAATGAAGAAAATGTTGAGTTGATGATGATGATGAAGAAGATGAAAAACCTTCAATGAGCCAAAGAGATGGATGCTCTGTCTTCTTGTTGTTGTTGCCTCAGAGATGCATTTTCTACTTCTTTTTTCATCTCTTTCTTATTTTCTTTACGTATATATTTCTATATAAATTTGGCGCATTTCTTTCTAAAAATACTAAAATATGTAATGTTCCTGCAATGTTCTTGTATCTCTATACAAGTGCGGGAAGGATCTAAAGTCCATTCATTCTACCTTCATCGGAATATTTCCGATTATCAATGCATGTCCACATCAAGTTCTTCTCCTTCGTTTTCTTCTTGCTGTGCTGTGCTCATTGCTTTATATTTGGTCAGTCAACCAAAGGTACAGTTATGCAGTTAGTCTACACATCCATTTGATGAGAAGGCTGGAACACATGGTAACTCCACATTACAATATTGGATTACACGTCCATTCCCATCATATGTGACCAGTAGCTTTGAGTGCTGTGAGTGTTGTAGTGAGTGAGTCATTTGTACAGCGACCGGGTCTCTCTTTCTCTCTCTCTTGGGAATTTCAATGCTCCGGCTACTCTTATTGCTATATATGGCTGTTTGCTCTTTACATTACTTCCTATTTATACTTGCTACACTTCCTATATGCATGTTTTAATGCTTTATATGGTACACATGGCTCCAGAATAAATACTGCAAAGAAACTGGAAGGAAATTTGGTTACCAGCATGGAACCTTTAAGTATTACTACAGCACTCACTCACTCACAATTCTCGTAACAAGCCTGGTAACAAGCTAATGTGTAGGGAAAGCCGTAAAAGCGGGCAGTTTTTTGACGGCGGGTTTAGTAATTCTGGAGTAATTTCTTTCTCTCTGTATGTATAGTATTAGTATACACTTATCATATATATCTACATACATATATGGAATATAAATAAGAACAAAAATGCGGGTGGAAAAAAGCTTAAGCAAAATTTCCCCTTCTCACAGCATCACACACTATAAGTATAAGTACAGAAACATTGTATTTGCACATAAGACTACAGAAATGTGCAGTGTGTATTCTCCACAATTGTGTGTGTATATAGTTTGTTCAATGAATATGAGTGCGGAAAGATGATGGAGAGAAAATGAAATGGAGCTGGGAATTAAATTATTGAAAATGTTGGCAACTTCAAAGAGGAGAGAGGAGGGTAGTGATATGTGTTTTATATATAAAACTGCACTGTATATACAGTCATCCGTTCCGTAATCAACTCCGCCGCTCTGTATGTCTATCTTTTGCCTGTGAGTAATTCTGAGGATTCTGAGGCTATTCTGTCCTCCAGCCATTCAGATCCAAACTGTTTCTACTATTTCCTGACTATCTATGTCTATTGTATATGCAATGAAGCAAAACAGGGTTGCGCTCATCGGAAGTATTGCGTAATGTTTTGTTTTTACTGGAGAAACTACATGTCTGTACTAGAACAGAAGAACTGAAAACGTGTATATTGTCGGGCTGGGGGGGTTGTTACTAGTATTTTCGGAGTTTCCAGCAGTTCAGCTAGTTCAGCAACATGTACATATATAATAACGACAATTGCATTGACTTGCATATAAAGGCTAACACAACTGTGAAATATCTCGGTTTTCGGAATTCATTTATCTTGTTGTTGGTTTCACTGCTGCTGGAACTGTTACATAGGTGTTCTTTTATATGGAGAAATACTTTGAAAACATGGATTTGAGTTTTGGAGTACATATATGAATGTTCAGTGTGCAACATGTTTAAACCCATATATGAAGTATTATATCTACATATGTGTAATACTTATGGCAGAGAAATGAAAACAGATTTTCAGGAACAAGCAGACAATTGATAAGGCTTTATTAGCAGTCCGTATTATTGCTACGGGCAAAATGTGTATATGTATGCGTAATGTGCGCTACTGGTAGTCCGGTGTTTTAATGATGATAATAGAGGAAAAATAATGGTAGGGAATCATCCAAATATTTTATTCTTCTCAGTTATATATATCCCTTTTCGCCATTGTTGTCCACTTGTCTCCGGGCATTATTATCATCTCTTGTAGCACCCCTTTATAGTTACAAACCTTTGTAGTTTATGTTGTTTCTTGCATTTGAAAGTTAAAATCGTACATTTTTATTACAATTGTTAGAGTTTTATGACTTTAACTTTACATATGAACAGCGTTTTAAGGCTTGTTGAACGACCCTTCTTGTCGTTGTAGTTGTTGAATCGAAAGGTTTTAGTATGTTATTCTATTGCAAGAGTGCTTTTAGGCTTGCATTTTAATGCAAATTTAAGTAAGTGGAATTTCTATATTTAAGTCAGTAGACTGCTTAAATAAGGTTTTGTATTTTTGAAATAGTTTTGTACTTTTTCTAATATGGATTGTACAATGCAAACGTAAACGTTTTGTGTACTTAACGTTGATCGTTGATGCAGTCGAGATTCCTCATTTGACGGACAGCTTATTCGTCCCGATTGCATCTTGATTGACGGACTGGGAGAAGACTAATGATATTGAGTATACTTATATTATAGAGATCTAATCCCCATATGTCTATGCTAGGCCTAAATAGTTCAGTTCTGTGGCTAAGGCTTCTTTTTGCTTCCGGATAGAGTTACCTGCCTACTTGTCTGGTTAGCATTGAATTTCAGATTATGTCATCGTATTTTGTTGGATATTCAAAGCTGTATTTATATGTGTGGTGTTCATTTTCAAAATCTAAATTCGTTCATCGACTTTATTTGCTCGCATGTAGGAAAATATATTTATAAGCACTTTGGATTAAATCGGTACAGTTTGTTCATTCATTATTAACATTGTGTACTCCTTTGGATTTTGAATTCCCGTTTATTGATTTAAAGGGAGAGTTTGGGGTTAATTTTGTAAACTCGCGGAGCAGGATTGTGAATTCGACGGACTGAGATTTCGGGGATTTCGTCAATCTCTGTATTGTTTGTTTCCACTGGATAATTGTTTGATTGGTTAAAATCAATTGATTGATGAGTTTTCTGAATACAAAAGCACGGCGGATCATTTTCAATTGTGTACAATTTCAATTGTTAGCATGTGTGTGTGTGTGTGTGTGTGCGGGGGATTATTCAGGGGATGCGTTTCTAATTCTGGCGGGTGTATGCAATCTGTTGTGTGTATAATTTTATATATATGGACTTAATGCAATCTACGTATAAAGCTACAGCTAAAGTACAGGGAGCATAAAATGTCACTTTTGGAGGAAACTTGTCATTTCTGGTATAATTTACAATGCTATATGGGGTTGTGCGTTTGTAGTTATTGTCTACGAACTAGCTGTCGGGAATGATTGGAATTAGGAATCTGTACTTATTTGTATTTCATGTACTTACGTTTTTAGTATACAACTATATGCTACAATTATAAATATACTTATGTTTATGCTATACTTATGTCTATATGTATTTTAACACATAAATTCTTTTTCTTTTTGCAGTTGTCCTGCTTGACACAACTGAAGAATCATCCCTTCAATGGACGCAGTATCCTTACGGACCCTCAGCTGCTACACCAGGGGTAAGAGATTTACACACTTGATTTACCATTTATTTTTACCTCTTTAAGCCTCCTGTATGTAGTTATACATACTGTACGTATTAACGTTTATGTCATACTGTTCATACTAAGTTCGTATATCCACTGCTTGACATGTATAATATTATAGATCAAATCATATACTTACTTGTATATATACCAGCATTGTATTATTGAACACAGGAAATTCAGTACTATTAAGCAGTCATACGTTTAGGTTTGGCTATAATATACAAACTGCATATACACTTTTGTATATGGCGTACTGTATTTTTGGGATTCATACATATGGAGCATTATTTCGGGAAATGCCTAAACGTTTGAAGAGTATAATAGTGCAATTTTCTTGTTTATAAAAGGGCCATATATTTTAAACGAATGTGTTCAAGGGAACTAAGGGCCCATTCGATATGAGTCAATGCTTTTCCACAATAATCCCTGCCTGTAAAAGTTGTATGGTAAATCCAGCGGACAGACGACGGTCTGGGTCGTTCCTATTCATCCCCCTCTATTTAGTTGTTACAGAAAAATATTCTGTCTCCGTTTTCGAATATGTATCTTTACATATAAAGATTACTTTTATCAGAGGCCATGCTCAATTCAAATGACATTGATACTTCTGCTGTGGCTCGTGCAGCTTTATTTTCTTTATTCTTGGATTTGAGTATGCACCGCGTTTTGATATTGCACTGCTCGCTCTACATTTGTTGTATACCTATTACCTATAGATAGAGATGTGATAATGTGTGAAGGAACGTTTCATTCCTATGTTATTACACATGAAAAATGATTCGACTGAAAGGTGTTCAACTGCATGGAACTGCATTTTCATGAGGTTAGATAATATAATCGAAAAAAATATCTATACTTATAGGTATATGTACTTTTTAGCATGTCTACATATAGATTACATTTATACAGTAAAACAGAATCTGTAAAAACTCATTCCCTGACCTGCTAAAGCTGATCATCTGTATACAACATACACAATATAATCTTGTCATTCATACGTTGAACGACAATAGCCCTATTGGATATTTCTACTATGGCTCATGATATGGAAATACAATATTAAATAGAATTCCGTAGGAGCTGTAATAGGATTCGTTATTTTAGAAATTGTTAGGTTACATCAGAGCGCATATAAAAGATGCATTTTTGAAGCTTATATGTACTTACATACAAATAGGTATACGTTGGTATGTATATATCTTAGAATGTGAATCGTTCTGGACGCGGTAAATCAGAAGTATCTACATATAACGAGGTCATTGTTGAAACCACGCGGGGCTTTGGTCTCACCCAGTGAACACACAGTAGACAGGACTAAGGGCTATTACGGCAATGATGGGGTGGGCTATGAATCATTCGGTGAACTGGAATATTTGGACATGGACACGTCCAGCTTCGGGCTAATGGCTTGTAAACAATGGAGCTCTGGTTGAAAATCCGTTTTGAAATTTTCATGTGTGTATCTATATAAATGTGGGAAAAATCGTAGTATCTACAGTATAGCTTCTGAACGACAGAGCATAGCAAACCAAAAGACTCTCCGTCCATTCCGTTTTTTCGAATATATATAGCTAGTTGTTATATGTACAGTGATTTAGGATTATTCTGGGATGCTGGAAGTCTATAATAATAACTTACTATATTGTCAGAAAACAAGGATGCGGAACGTCTATAGATGTAGTAGCTTCTGAAAGATAAAAGCTATAAGGCTCGATCTTGTGTAAAGTGTAGAGTATAGTAGTTAATAAAGAGGAGCTTGCCCGTGTATCGAGAATTACTTGATCGGGTGTGCTTGCTGATGATGAGCAGCATTAGGAAATAAGTGGACTCGGGAGTGAATAATATATTATGAAAAGGAAAAGATCCAAAGGAAAGTATTATATATATACTTATACGTAACTATATTCTCATGAGGATGAGATGAAGTTTAAAAGAAGATTGAACCAGTTTCCAAAACAATAGCAGCAGGTATCTACTACTACTACTTACTTCCATCCACCAAACCAAGTTTAGTTTGCCTTTAAGGGATCTCTGATCTTGGCCTTGATATTCTTGGGAAGAAGACGATGGTAGCTTTTGACTTTTCGGATTTGGGTAAAGGGATGGGAAACCTTTTTGCATGTCAATGTATAATACTTGTATGTTTAATAAACTAAATCTTGTATTATTATACTTACAGTATTGCAACAGTTTCAGGTGTAATAAAAAAATTCAGGGAGCTGGAATTGCACGTCGAAACTCGATGAGTAATTCCATTTCTTCTGAATTCGCTCCGAACATTTCAGATTACACCTATATTTTTACGATCTTTTTCCACATAAAATGGTGAGAGTAGATACAAGTTTTCGAATTGAAATCCCTTGATTTTTCGGTGTCAAAGAGTATTAAAGGTAGTTATGTTCGTGGAGATGAAAGAATAGCATATATTATACCTAGACGTCATATATACTTCTGTAAGTTTGTGCGGGCGTAGAAATAAATGAAATGTGAAGAATTTTTTGCTCTTTGTCACGTTGCCGTTTCTAGTGCGTTCGCATAGAGTAGATATAAGAAATGTACATACATATATTATTTTTTGAACATTTCTATAAAATACGTAGGTTCACTTATGTAAGACAACTCACGTGTAATAACATACTACTGTAGTATAGTAGTAATGGTGTTTTGTGTACTCTGTGACCAGAATCTCATTGTAGGACTTTGACTGGAGAGCAGTGAGTTTTTGCAAAGAGAAAGGGGAATAAAGAGTAGGAAGGGCGAGTGCTGCTGAGTATAGACAGAATTGGAATGTAAAGAATAGGAGTAGTAAAAGGAGTTCTCGTGGGTGAGAACAAGGAATAAGACGAGCGAGGAAAAGAAAGAATGAACGGGAGAGAGAGAGAGAAAGAAGACGAAATGAAATAGGATGGTGTTGGATGTGAGTTGGTTTACAAATACAATAAAATATTGACGGCTCTCCCAGAGTTCCTATCTTCTTTGGTAGTGCTTGTTGTTGTGTGTGTATGAGCAAAGAGCTAAGATTTGCTAAGTTGCTTGGATTCTCTTATTTCTCCTTTCTCTGTATTATCTGCGGACTTTAAATAGAGGTGAAGGAGGATCTATAGGGTTAAATTACATATGCACAGTTATATAAACGATATAAGGATAATGTTAAGGAAGATATAACTTTACTTCATATAGGTTCAAAACCCTGAGCATGTATTTTCACTAGTATTTGGTTCCATTTCCACTTATTCTGGCTTTGCTATAGCATGATTATATCAGGATGACTTGTTGTTGGTAAAAGTAGAAGAGAGGAGTAAGGGAAAAGTAGAGAGAAACTGGGAAAGCACTTGGCTCCTTCCTTTTCTTTTCGTTCTTCATCGTCTATACTTTTTCTTCTACTACTCCCTTTCCTCACAACATCGCAAGGTTGAGAGGTTAAAGAGTTGGGCAAATAAGAAAAGTGTCACTTGAGATAGTCAGGCGCCCGAACTACAGTTTGAAAAAAGTGGATAGAGAGCATAGAGACTTGAGAAGGGAAAAAAAGAAAAGAGAAATCCATAGGATGTCCACCTCCATAGGGGGCTTCTTTTACTCACTCATGCTCTCAATATGAGCAGGATCTTGCTTTTGGTTTATTTTTCAAGTGTGCATGTAGTATTACAAGGTCGCTTATATGTTCATGTAATACTTCTCTTCTACTCTGAAAGATTTTGTGACACCTGGGAATCTCACATCTTTCACTCACTTTTTCTTTTTATATGTAGTTGAATTACTCGCGATGACAAGAGTTGGAGTTGTATATTACCGAACGTTTTGTCTGTTGAACGTGACGTTATGCTGATGATGTTGTATTTTTAAAGTGTCCTTTACTCTTTTAGGTCAGGTGTTCGTTTAAAGTTAGCTATACCTGATTTCAGTCAAAAGTTAAGTTAGTGGCTAGGGAATTTTAGAAATGACATTCAGCATTGAATGTGTAAATTCGAATATAATGTGGAAGTATTTACCGTAATTGGACCTTTCTGGATAAAGAAGCTAAATAATAAGGGGAAAGTAAGAAAATCTGCGGGCGGATTTGAGCTTTGTACTTATTATTGCTGTCAAGTCTAGTAGTTGTTCGGTTTGGAAAGGTGTCTACAAGTGTGGAGGATATGACTGCAAGTGACTGTGACTGACGATGATGATGACTGTATGTGAGAGAGGACCCAGATGGTCTTTCGTTAGCTTTTAGTTGGTGCAGCTGTAGTATTCGATTCTGTTTTTTTCTTTAAAGAAAGCTCAATTTTATGTATAAGTATAAATTTTCCAATAAGATATATAAGTATTTGCTATATGGAGAAAGGAATAAGCTTGTCAATGCTAGAGTTTCCAATTGGATTGCAATATCGGGATTTTGTGTTGTTAAGCCTATTCAGCCAGCATAAGACGAGCAAATGTAACCAGGACGTTAACTCTTTTTACTTCTTCCTTTTTCGTCACCAACAGGGCCGTGATGATCGCTGCTGCATCACCGTCATCGTCAACTTTATCACAAGAGCTGACGCTTTGGGAGATATATTGCAGCGAGTCCATGTATACTTATATCTCCCTCTTGGCTTTTTGCTTTTTTTAGAGTGAAAAACTCTTTTGACATACGGTGTATTTTGCTATGATGAAATGCAAGCAGGATGCTTGATTTTGTAGGAAAGAGGAGGAATAAATATGTATAGTTGGACCAGGAAGCTCACTCAATTTTCAGATCTGCACTGCAGTGTCAGCCAAGCCTTGTGGTGTCATGTGTCAAATGAAATTCTCGTCGTCTAGATTTTGCTTCTCTCGTCTAGCTCTCTCTCTAGAAATCTCTTATTATTGCGGCTCGTTCGCGTTGGTTTATGTAAGTATTTCGTCGCTGCTAGCACCTCAGTGCCGGACTTAAGTTGTTATAGAAGTGATATTCTGGGTCGCGTTGCGTCAGAGTCCCTTGATGTATGAATTTTGATTCCGGTGAAGTAAATGCTCTCCAGTCTAGGAGTACGGTTACATGTGGTGAGGTGATATATGTACTTATATAGCAGTCTCATATCTATATAGAGATATGAGTAACCACGAGTTAATCAGTTGTTGCAGGATGCCGTCGCATTGAGATGACATTCGGTCGGTAATTGCGTTTTCGCTCTCGGCATTCTAGACTGTGTGTAACATTCCAAACTGTATTACTTTTCAGAACACATTTTGTCATCTCACATGCTCCTTGTCTATCTAATGTATGTATATGCAGCTATGTACATGATTAATAATTGTGTGTCTACAGATGATACGGATTTTTTTTTTGTATTTTAAAGATTTCGTTATTAAAATATATGCAAATTTTAATATTCAAAAGGTAGCAGATGTATTTCTATCTATATTTATAGTAGTTTATATTAAAAAATAATTTATGCCAACATGGACATATAAATATTTCAAGAGATTGTCTGTGAATTATTTAGGAGGATTTAAACCCTTGAATAATTTGATAGGCCATGGTTTTAAAAATTAACCCATCCACATAGGTGCTAGGTATGACACATCAAGGTTGAAGAAGATGAACTGCATAGATGGAATTTTAAATTTGTTTCTGCTGGCGTCATCGGTTACAAATAAAAAATGCAACACTACTTTTGGGGTCAAAAAGATTATAATAACTATGCATTGTTATAAATAGGTACATATGTATACGTATATGCGGAATGTATAGTGAGCTACCATTGATACTTGAGCTGAAGTGCATTATACGAAATACGATTCCAGGGCCTCGCATACTCTGAATTTTTAATGCCAATCATCTGAATATTGGATGCGTGTGATGCAGTTGCAGCATATTGTAAAACATTATGAAGTGGCCGTATAGTGAATCTTCCATTCGTTTGACCACCGGAGAAAGGTCGTCGTCGTTGCAGGTTTTAAGTCAGAACCTGGATAAGTTTCTTCGGGGAATATCAGAAATACATAAGTACTACATGGTTTTGTGAATTAGTCGTCTATATATTTTGTGATTTCGACTTTTATGGGACTGAACCTGTGTCGTAGAAAATGAACATAAATATAAGTACAGGAAGTTATAAGTATCAAAGCGGTGTAAATGCAGAGGGTTACGGTACGGTGCGACTCAGCAGAAATCTAGTGAGCCGTCACAAGCAGGACGCCCCTTTCATCATCATGATCCCATTAGTAGGAGTCCCCGTCCTTACACCCTTTACTATATTCTTGTCCCTGTCGTGTCTCGTTTTCTCAAGCTTTTGACTCATCATCTCATATTTTGGTCCTTTCGGGTATTATGTATCCGGACTTTTATACTTTAAACATTCTTACATAATACAGGACTGTAAGGACGAAATACTGTAAATTTGTGAGACTAAATATGTCCATAAGGCATTAGAACTTGACTCAAAGATCTTCTTTTTGGGCCTTCTTTCAACATCCTTACCGTAGGAGTAAAAGAATCGAGCATCTATTAGTATATACCTCATATAGTTTATATAGTTTGTGCTTTTGTGCGTTCAACGGTGTAGAGCAATATGTATTAGAAGAACAACAGATGAAAGGGCATATGTTGGACAGTTGATTTTGAATTTTGGACAGTTGACAATAAGAGATACAGTCGGGTTGTCTGCTGCTTGTCAATAATAATGCAAAAGTAAATCCTTAAAATTGCTGCATCATTTGAAAGGACATGGAGGGAATGACCGTCTGTCAGTTTCCATTTAGTTAGTTCCATACCTGCAATAGTGTTTTATAGTATGTATAAATAATATACATTGGTATAGGATTATGTGTGTTGTGATAATTTTTAAAGCATTTTGTCTTGTTTTATATACTTATAGTTCCTATTGTATGTGTAGCGACTGACGTTTTATTTAAAATGGAGAAACAGCATTTATTTAGCGTAGTTATGGAAGGAATTAAGGTCGGTGAGAATTGTTATTTTTGGGCATTGTTAAACTTCCTGAGACTCTTACTTTTTAGCTTGTTGATTGACATGTCGACTTTTACTTTGTGCTTGCTACGCGAGTATTCACATAAACAGTCATCAAAGCACTTATTATCTTCTGAGTGAGGATTTTCCCTAAAGGCCTGTTGTTTTCATTTAATAATGTAACCACTGGTACTACTATTCTTCTTAAGTTCCTATGAGCGGACACTACGAAGCACTTTAGGATTTAGTCTACACTTCCTTTTACATGTTTAATTGTTAAAATGTTTAATTTGATACAATAATGAGTGAGCTGTGTTGTTTGTGAATGAGCAAGTATAGGGGGATATTTAAACTTGTTTATTACTACTCCGGTAGTTCTAGTTCGGCTTTATTAAGTGTATGGGTTCAGGTTATGGTTTTAGAATTAATTCTTATGAGGTGATGTTTAGGTTTACAGATAATTCCTATAATTCAGGTTTATTTCTTATATAGGTATATCTATCAAGACTGTACTTGTGTTCATAATTTTCATGAAGTTAATTTCTTTTAGAATATTGTGTTCTTGTTGTTTTTTTATACTCTTGATTCTTACACACACTCAATTTTATTCATTATTGTTCCAATTTTAATAGTACAAACAAGTTTCCACTGAAAATCATTACAGCCATCTCCTGCTTGCTGCTGTTGTGTTGTCCGGATGTTGGTTATCATCTAATGGACTGGTTTTATGGTCTTGACGATGAATTTTTCAGTGTAGGACTATAGTGGAAATTACAATGCAATGCAACAAGAGCGTAAGAGTCTATGGCACACAAGAATGTATACATATATATGTATCTACCTAATTGTAAGTGCAGTGTGTGAAATGTCGGCTGGCTGTCGTCTCAATAATATTAAATTGTAAAATCAAATATGTACCTATGTTATCTACTCCAAGCACAACCCGGTTTGCGTGAGTTTTAATGAGTAATTATAGATATTGTTATTAATTAATTATATACTTTACTATTGTAGTATGGTGGTTCTTCTGTGTAGTTGTGGTTGTAATAAAATACCAAGTTTTTAAATTCATCGTTGCATTTAGTACTCGTTGTTCCTATATGGATTCGTTTAATATGATGGATTACATGCAAGAAGTATGTTAATGTGTAGATATATGTAATTATGTTACACTATAATTTTTTTTATTTATATGCAATGGCCTATATTAAGGTTACATATGTACCTGTACATGCATTCATACGGCAGTTGTATGGTAGTAATGTTCGTACATATTGCCAACGGAAGGGACAGGAAGCGAGGTGGCTAATTATAAGGTGGGTGGGTAATGAATGACAAACCTACCTTAACAGGATGATTGTTCTGTGTTAATTCGGGAATAATGATATTGTCAAGAACTCAAGAAGGGGCCCTGCTGTGGGTGTGCGCTACATAATGTGCATTTAGACTGTAGCTTTTATTGTTTTTATTTTTGTTTCTAAGCACATATATCTAAATATAATTACTCTGTTGTTGTTGGCCAGCCACAGGTTTAAGTATCTACACATAAATAAATATATAAGTACATACATACAAACACCTGAAATGGAAAATATACAATTATGAATATGGATTGGAAGGTAAATGGTTATGTTTGTCTTCGCTGTCTCTGTAATATTTATATTATGGTTATTATTCTTGAGTCGACCCGAACAGCCACCATGGAGCATTTATACTATTAACATCTGCAGTATTGAAAAGTAATTGACAGAACGGTGAAGACACACACAGACTACTATACGATATAGAGATGCTCTATCCTGATAATTTACCTCCGGGCATGCCTGCACTAGCACAGGACAGAAACCATTATTGAGCTCATGGATACATTGCTACTATAGTACAATGCTTATTTATGACTTAAATTATCTTCTTTTTTGTAGTAATTATACATCGCCGTGGATGCAAATGTACATGTAGATACATAAGCTTTTAAATGCATTTACATATCTTTATAAGCGTTTAAATACGTACGAGCGAAAATTCTTATGCTGTGGAGGTGATAGGGCGATGAGTAATATTGCTCATGGATGAAGAGTGTGGTTTTATACTTATATTTAAACCGTGTACGTATGTGTTTCAGGTTAGAGTTACTTGATTTTTCTATACTTGGTATAATAACTAATAACTGGTCCAACGGTATAAAAATAGAAAGGAAGAGAGCACTTAAGCTTGACTTGATTACGGCTCCGGCCTGTTTTGACAGCCTTGCCGCTGCCATTTGAATACTAATGTACAAGTAATAAAGTTTGAGTGAGGAAGTATTGTATGATCGTTCAAGCAAGCGTTGGGAGCAAATTTTAAGATTGTTTGAGCTTAAAGGATTACAGAGCAATAGCTTCTTGTTCTTCTTGTATTTACTTATAGCGTATTGCAAGAATTTCTTCTGCTAATGCATACACACACACATCATGTCTGCTTATTGTTACCAATGTAACGTTATTCTTGTGGATGTAAGTTCGTCTCAGGCAAGGACTAATTGGTGTATGTGACTATTATTATTATACTTAGGGACTAATTATGATTTCTTACATGTTTAAGAATAAGTGCGAGTTATACATATTTATATTTATACTGTATTTATATAGTACATGTAAATTCGGTGGTCTAACGGTGACTGCAGGAGTTTCAAAGCTTCAAGGAGACGGCGTTTATTAGAGCGGATCGAATCTCTTTTCTAGTGCTGCTGCTGCTTTAATCATTAGTTCTTACTATAGTTTTCGAGGAAAGGCAATGAGAACCGATCCTATATGTGCATATAAACATTACCTACCTACAAGTATGTGTCGATGTTCAAAGTTTTATGCTATAAAGTTTAAATTATATGTGACTTGAGGCTCTGGTATTACAAGTTGATCATCGGACTTCTTGCTATACTCATGACAGCGTAACCGGCTGTACCTGCACGTCATTATGCAGAGATGAGATGAGGCTTGGTTTACTTTGCATTATGAACTGCATTTGGGAATTTGTGTTCAATTAGCCGGAGAATTTATTTTTGACAGTTTTTTTGTGGTTACAGTTTCAAGTCTGTCGTTGTTTTAGGTAGCGTTTTCATTATGCAATTTGAAGCATTGCATTTCAACCTGGGGAAACTATTGTGCCAATTTTGTTTATATAACAAGAAAATGAAACATGCCAATTTAAATTTCAAATTTAATAAAAAAAACACATGCAAAACACTCGCAAACATCTCAACGACAAACAAATTAAAATAGGTAAACTGTTTTTTTATCGAAATTCAAGAAAAGCTTTTAAAGATTGAATTTCTACATCTAAAACGAAATCTGTTTAAATCACAAACATAGACCTTTCCTCAGTAATTCTCCAATGCACCTCCGTTACATTGGAAATAAAGTTCCTGTAAAAGTCTCATGAACGTAGAGAAAATATCTGAAAGCAGCATCTGAATAAGCTTCTACTCCGATTCATTTGATTGAGAATTGAGAGGGAAGGAAACAAGTGGGATTTAATAAGAGACTTTACTAAAAGAAGAAGAAGGCCTGGATGAGGGAGAGAGGCTCAAGCTGTTCTGATTGCAAGTAATTTGATGAGGTTGAATTGAAAGGTGATAAAAGTTGTGTGTACTTGACTGAATGTCCGAAAAGAGAGAGAGAAAAAATATACAGTTGGATGAGCAGGTTTGAGGATGCGGGAAATCAAATCAAGGGAATGTGCCAAGCTATCCGTATGTATGTATATATGTATGTTATTTTGAGTAAAAAGCTCCCTGTTTGGCTCAATTGTGTATACACACATAACTAAGCAGATTCAAGTGGCTATTAGAGCCCGTCTTTTATGAGTGGGAGATGAGCGAAAAAAAGTATGCGGACACCAGCAGCATATAGCATTCTTTGCCTTGATTTCGTTTTTCTCCAATGATGTCTATAATAAGAGTGATGCTCGTTTTCCCCATCTTTTTGCGGGGTATGATGAGTGGACTGAAGAATTCCTCTCTCCATTTCTCTCCCCTTTTTGACAAGAAAGAGCCAAAACTCTCGGACATGTTTTGAACAAGTCAATGCTCTGTAGTAGTAGTCGTAGTCGTAGTCCAAGTGAGATTTTCTTTGTACGATAGTGAGATCTTTTATATATAAAATATATAAAAGCACACGACGAGCAAAGCCAATTCCAATATTGACCCTCATTTAGTTGAAGAATAGGAAAAATCCAATTTGGCTCTTTGGAAAATTATCCGTATGAATGCTTCAGAGCTTCTGTATATTGTGGAAAGTCTTATTCTTAGAGCTTATATGCGTGTCGTGTAGCTTTCCTGCTCCTGATTTTATCTAGATTCTTTATATAATATGACATATGCATAAACAATATGTATCTACAATGAGAAAATGTATGTATACAGTTTAGCACGACGCTATTTTCTATATCCTTATTATTGTGTACCACAATCATGGTAAATAGCAAAGGCATAGCAAGTCTACTAGTAATACTTGAATAGAATATATAACTCTAGCAATCTTCGTTTTTATTTTTCGTAGTGAGTGTGTGTCTTATTTATTATTTTAGTTTGTTTTTTTCATAAAGAGTATCTATAGGTTTAGAGCGTGAGTTTTTTTCTAAAAAAGATTATATATTTTCTGATGATCCTGATATTCTTCTGATTTTATGCTTGTTGATTTTAGTTAGAAGTCTACACATTTACGCTAAATTTTTTGAAGGGAGAGTTCGCAATGTAAGCTCAAATTTATTCTGCCGTTGTATTAGTATTGTTTGCATTGTTGACTAAGCTGAACGTTTGCAAACAGCGGTGTTATAGTCTGTATAGAGAGAGAGAGAGAGAGATTCGACTATAATAAAAACATGATTGTCGCAGGGAAGTTAAGTCACTGTAGTCGTCATCTCCTAATTCTATTTTTTTTCCTTCAAATGGCAAAGTCAAAGATTGACCGACCAAGAGGCCAGCAGTAGCAACATCAGTAGGACAAACAAGATGACTGGGTGGGTATTTCATTGATTACAAATTCAGCAGCTTTATTAGATTATTTTGAATCCCTTCCCTTACTTTGCTGCTAAAGCCTTTCCAAGCAGAAGGATCTTTTTGCGATCTTAAATGTATCTCTGCTTCATCTGCTGTTTTTTCGTTTGTTGTACTTCTTACACAGACGTCAACACTAGTACTATAAGGCTATACTAGAACTAATACCTACTGTACTTTACTATGTAGAGTAATAAGGTTTGTGTACCTAAACTATTTAACAAGAGGCTGTTTATATGTAAAATAATATTACAGGGACCTCGAATGTATATGTAAATAACTACTTAGAAGTAAAATGAACGAGGGCAAGAAATAGAGTGGATGTGGGTCGTTTGCAAAACTCTTTAAATTGCTTCGTCTCTTGGTCTCGCACACACACACACACACATTACAAACAGTAAATGTGTAGGACTTTCTCTCTCTCTCTCTCTTTCCTTGTGTGTAAAGCAAACGAGCGAATACGAAGGAAAATGCTGATTTACTTTCAACACTACTACACACACTCTTTTCAGCAGTAGACTGGACATATTATATAAAAAAGCATTAGGAGAATGTATAGAATGTTATTTTTATATAGATTACTACTATATAGAAATCTGTATAAAAATAAATTGTAGAAAAAGGAAGGAAAGATCCAACGAACCGGAGATAAGTTGGTTGGGCGAGTTAGCTTAAATTGAACTTTGCCATGGCTAACAATTGACGAGTCTTCTATGTATGTGTGCTGCTACTTGTGTGAAAGGAAGAGAGAGAGAGAGACAGAGGAAAGGAAGAAGAAAAAGAACAAGTGTCTATAGGGGCAAAGGTAGGTATAGAATAGAAGACGAAGGGAAAGTGGGAAAATTCATTGAAGTCTCTTTCCCGTATGTTTTCTACATTTTATATATCTCCATCACCTATATAAAAGTATATATGTATATCTATGTAGTACCTATATATCTACAACGTCCGTTTGAGTTTTTCCTTAACTGCATCTTTGACTAACTTTCTCTCCTTTTTTTCCTTACTTACTTACTTTACTTTCGTCCATGTTCGAATTCGTTATAGAAGCCCTCTGACTCCTCACCGTTTACATTGCATAAAAGGAGCCTATTTACCTTGTAGGCTACTGAATCCTCCAAAGGCTAAATACTATACTTGTATACATAGATATACATTGATTATGTACTTATATGTGTGTATTGATGCCGAAGGTACTACTTTCTGTACTGTCGACGATCCTTCTGCAGGACATAGAGAATTACTAGATACAGAGGAGGAAGACTAGAGGGAATAAATTGAACATGTTATCTCTTTTGGCCTGCAGTATCCTCTTTCCCATGTGAGAGTCTATGCAATCTCCCATCAAGTAAAGTCGGTTTTTTCTTCGAAGTAAGTCACTCCGCTACTGATAAAGTAGAATGTACGTGATATGTGCGTTATGGAGATAGTGGAGGAGGAAAAATAGAAAATTGAAAAAAATATATGTATACAAAAAGATGAGTGGGATTGATAAGCATTGAGAGGTTTCGGGGAAGCATTGAGAGATTGCAGGATGTTTGAAATATTCTTTTATATTTATAGATACAGTTTTAATGTATTCTAGTCTCAGTGAATAGCTATAGAACGTATGTATAATAAGATTCAATAGATATGCTAAATAGGGTTATGCATGCGAATACTTCGAAGATTGCCAACGGAAGGAAACACGTAAATGTTCACTTTCCAGTTGTTGTTTCTGGTGTATGGATTAACTAATTCCAATGAAAATTTCCATGTAAATACAAATTTTGTTTATTATTATTTAATACATTTTACATGGATATACTTTTACGCATGTAATTATATATACGCATCTTTTTTATGTATATGAGTATTAAACATGACACACGGAATATAAAGATAGTCCTAGTAATACATTCCTGGGAATGTCAACGAAGATGTCCCTTTGTAATTATAAAGAATTGGTAGACGTGAGAAATGAAGAGTTATAGGTGGGACGTGGGGGAAAGAAGACGAAGACGTCGTCTTTCCATATATCTGTAGATACTTATAAGAATGGGAAAACGGAGATAAGGGAATTGTATTTTCGCTACTTAGCGACCCTATACATACATTGCCATATCTATACGTATCTATACATGCGTTGATAGTGTTTTAAGACTCGGAGCAACCTTTGTTGCTCTGGTAGTTTTATTCTTCGCTGAGATGGGAGATGTCGGAGGAGCAGGAAAGGAAAAGTGTAAAAAATAGGGAATTGTGGAAGAAAACTATGAAGGTGTAGGAAAATATATACTTAAATCTATAGTTGTAAGAAAGACATATAAATATAACATAAATGATTCCACTATAACTCTGTAGACGCTACCGGGTGTAGGAATAAAATGTACTTATATGTAAGTATGTATAGAAATCTTCTCTATGGTCTCCTGCTTGTTGTTCCTTGGAAATGATCTCCCCTGGACAAAAGCTGGAAATGTGAGTCCGAAGCGCAGCTGGACTGTAACTTGGAATCTCACGCTAGACTGCTCCTCAATAGATCCAAGTGCTAGAGCACTACTACCGTTGTCTTCTTATCCTGATATATATTGTCTTCAAACTATACTTGCTTTTTTAGTATAAATTTAATGCTTTACAGGTTCTTGTAGTATAACCAAGATATTAAATTTATGTAGGGATATACTATTTTATAACATACTGGAGGAGTATACAGCGAAGATTAGCTTGTGTGGAAAATAGCGATTCCGTTGCCACCACCACCACCACCAAAATGCGTTGGTATTGGTGGTGCGTTTTTTTGTATTTATGTGAGCTGGCTATATATGCATATGTTATTGCCGTTATTGTGCGTATCGAGATGAGAAAATTTTATTCTCTCGCACGGTGTATGAAACCACTAGAAGAATGTGCGTGGTGTGGAATTTTCACCGAAGGGTCAAAATCTATTTCCTCCGAAGGGTCCACAAATATGTTCACATTTTTTGGTGGGATAATCGGAAATACCGATGAGAGAGTATGAGAAAAGCTTCTATCGTGTGTGTCTGAAGGAGCGACGACGGAGTAATCCGAAATTGCAAATCTTACTTCAAAGAATATTTATTCGAGAAGATTGATGGGGTTTTCGGGGGGATGAAACCCGTTTTTGGATTATCCTTGAGCTGCCGCGAGCGAAACTCTTTTTCAAACAAAATGCTTCTTCTTCTTCTTTTACCTTATATTGAAAACATTAATCTGTTTAAGTTGAAATTTGGAATTTAAGTTATGAAATTGAAAAATGTTGGAGGTTTGCAAAAAAAAATTCTAAAGAAGCTTAAATCCTGAAGACTTTATGTAAAATGGAAAATTTTGGATAAACTTACATGCAGGCAAAATAAATACGAAATTTATAATTACAAAATGAATTATAAATCGATGGAATCAAAATTTGATTTCTAAATAATGTATTTTGTACTTATACTTCTAGAACAGCTGAAATCGCAGAAATGTTGTAATAATGGTCATTAGACCAGTCAATTATCATTAGAGAATCAACTGTTGTTGTGGTTGGGTAAAGTAAAATATTTGTTGTCCTCGCAGGGTTGTCATCGTCATTAGCTGGATATCCTGGTGGTTGTTGTTTTCCTTGTCCTTCTTATCTTTAAATCCATGTGAAAGGGGATTATACTTATACGTAGGAAAGATATTAACGCCTTTAATGGGAAGAGGAAATTCACTATTTGCTTAATGTTTCTTATGCCTATACATTGTAGGAAATGCTCCTATAATATTTTTGGGATCATTAGAATATGTACAATTTAAAGTATTTAGGTCATAAATAATCTGAAGTAAAGAATTCTGTAGTATAGAGAAATAATAATAAAACCAGTCATGTCACCTCTCAGCTGTCGTTCGATTACGTTGTGATTGACGCACAGCAGTGTGTCCGCGTACTTGCATTTTTAATTTGTAAGTAAATAAATTGTAATGCCAAGTACATGAAGTCAGAAAAAAAGCATTTACAAAGACTTTTGATATTTGAACGATCATTTGGGTTAATTCTATTTAATGTAATCCTTTATATTGTATTAAATTCTTTTTTACGGTTATTACATATAAAATTTTTAAACTGTTGTTGTAGTTGTACTTATATAAAAATGTATTTCAATGGCTTTGATTTTCGTCATGTTCATCATATATAATTATGTACATCTATAGTTAAATCCGATTTTGTGCAAGGAATATTTGCTGTAGTTAGGTATACAGTTGTTGTTCCATTTGCTCATCCTAGCTCATTGTATTATTATGTGCACTTAGGTGAGCATGGGCCCTTGTAAGTACATATGTTTTCCATATATGTACATATGTTGAATTAGTGTATTGTAATGTTATATATGAGTAAAAGGGTATATAAATACACAAAAGGATTTTGCAAGTGTGCAACTTTTTTCCATTAATTAACCAAGTGATTTTTGAAGTCCGTGAATTGTATTGTGTTGTCTACGGGGGAAAAGCTTTTATAATCATCAGCTTTAGAACATGTACTTACATGTGTGGTTATTAGTTATGAAGTTCATAAGAATATTATTATAGGTTTGAAAACCATGAATGTTATTGTTGATGTTGGATTTGGACAGTTCGGATTATTGACACTGAACTGAGCACATTTGGCGATTTGGCATAATTCATCCGTCGTCTTATTATTATGAAAAAAAAAACTTATATTTGAGCATGGCATTTGGAGAGTTTAATGTGTACGGATGTATGTGTACACGTATAATTAGTCACGCGTCCTTGCTCCTGCTCCTATAATATTTTGACACAGCATTTCTTCTTCGTATTCATAGAATTAAAACGCTTTTAGCAGAACCGGAGTTAACATTCAATGGCATCTTTTCAGTATTCGCCAGGCCAGGCGCTTTAAAGTGTCTGCATTGTCATCAGTTATGTTTGTCTGTTTGGGAGAATTCTTATCCTTGGCTTAGCGCATATCCACTATATAAGATTAAGTAGATATCTATATAGCTATGAAAAAAAAAATCCTTAAGCTTTTCTTAAGACAGTCTGCATTGTATAAATAATATGTATGGAATTTTTAACACATTGGCAAGACTCGGTTGATTGTCATTTTAGCAGTGGGATCCCGCCGCTTGTGATTCAAAAGTAAGTAATGATAATGATGATGACGGGACAGAATTAATTTTTTGAGCTCCTTGTGAAAATCATTGTCGTCTCATGTATATAATAGTACATGTAAAACTATTTGTGAGTATATAAGTATATTATACCCATATGCGGGATATCTCGTTTACATATGCGGAACTGTATTTTCTCCCAATGTTGTTAATGCTCCTACTACCAAAAATTTAATACCGTTTAGAAGCGTTTTTTGTTGTGCTGCGTATTGTTGTGATAGATATTTTCTCGGGGTATAAATACATGATGTTAGAAGTATCTGTATGTATTTCTAGTATATGTAAACGTTTTATTTTTATAAATAATATGCGTATAAAAACATGAATACGGAAGCATTGCGATGTCGTCTAAGCTTATTCTTTCTTGAGTTTCTGGGTCTTTAGGATGTATAAATAACATAAGGGCAAGAGATAGGTACATATCTACGATCTACATGTGTAAGAAACAACGGGGTTGTTGTCGTTCCGCGCATTGGGAATTAAATCTTGTGGATTAAGGAGACAATCATGCGTGCCTAATGGTTTGAAAATTGGTTTGTTGAAAGGATGACAGTTTTGCGAAATGTTGGTCATACTAAATTTGTCTCCATCATTTTCGCTTCGACATGTCTTTTTTAATGAACGCTATACCTAAATACTATAAGCCTTCTTTTTTAACTTCTTTCTGCATAAACGTTATTTTTAAGGACGCTCTATGTGCGTGTAAACGTTCTTTTTGGGATTGTCATCAATTTGCGTATTGCGTATATTTAAAGCGTAGCCTTTGAAAGTACTTTTAGTGCTTTGGTTATTGGAAATTAGCTTATAAAAATTTTTTTAAGCATAATTATGCGAGAATGTGTTTGCAAGAATTTCTTATACTTAAATATTTATTTTGTGGGTTAGTGTATTAACTCATGTATATTTTTAAAGGGTAAATGCATGTGTTTTTATGTGTAATCTTGATTTTCCAAAGGCTTCCGTGCGAATGTTTTTGCACGAGGGAGCGTTTCATGTACATGGATTTGTACGAGGATAAAATATAATTTTACATTATAATAACGCACAAATACGAGTAAGCGTTTTTGCGGTTGCCTGTTGCAAGTTATAATTGTTTCAGGTGTTCACATGCTGGTATTATATTTCTCTCTACAATAATGGTTTTGCGCATAGATTAGAATGAATTTTATCTTTTATTTATTGATTTTGTAGGTAACGTATATAAGTATAAAATGATTCTTGCAATAATTATCACAACGCTTAATACATGCAAATGTGAGCAGCTATATGCAAGCGATAATTGCACGAAAGAATTTTTGTTTGTATTATTATTCTGTTTAGACTTATAGGAGTTTAATGCTTTTAACAAGTATTACTATAGATTAAATAAATATTAAATTATGAAAGCAAAAAGCCAGTTTTATTATTCCTCGGCTCTGCATGCAGTGATTGAATTCTTCGATGCTCTCTAAGCTAATGTTTATTTCACGTACATATTTGCTATGTACATACATGTATTAATTAATTCGTATTAATTATTATACCGTCAGTAGTATGTATTTATGTAAATGAATTAAAGTTCATGCCGCTATTTTTCGGAAATGAAATTCCTCATTTGTGTTTTTGTTAACGTATGTATTAAGTATAGGAAGTACATATGTGTATACATATTCCATAGTTATTATACCAGCAAAATGTGCGAGTGTAACGGATGAGTTGATTTTCAAGGGTGGAAACTACTTTTTGGAGGAGGTGCACATGCAGATGACGATGAGGTTGTTAGGACGATGAATTAATTACCTACCTACTATTATTATTATTATATGTGACTATACAACCTGAATTTCCAACGGTAATTCTTTTCTTTGGATTCCGCCTTTTGTGTTGCTGTGTTACTGCCGTTCTTGCGGATTATTTTGTTTAAATACTCACTGCACCTCTCCGTACTTAAATTCATATGTGTGGACCTATGATTCCGGTTATTAATTTGCATTTACAGCATTGTGCTCCAATGGGTCCTTGTAACTGTTTAAAAACCTAATGCAATTCTGTATTCATTTTGTACTTATTTTAAATTTATTTTAAATTTATTTTGAATTTATTTTAAATTTATTTTGTATTTATTTTAAATTTATTTGATATTTTTGTTGTAAAATATTTTGTGTTTTTTATCTATGTATCTATTTATAATTTTTTAATGTATTTTATGTGTACATTAGAGATACCAGAGCCACGCATGTTTGTATGTTCCTGTCGGAAATCAACTAATAGGGAATTGAAATTCGCATGCCACTTGCTTGGTTCCTATATCTCGGTGGTGTGCTGTTTAGTTAAATATGCGTTTGAAGGATGTGTATGTGTTTGTGTATGTGTTTATCGGTTACAACAACAACAACATCAAGAAGGCCAGCAGAGCGATAACTGGCAGACGATTAGCGGGTTGTAGAGTTACATATGTATACTCCCTTCTATGGAGTATTAGCCAATGTTTTGCATGACTGTTAAAGCAGAATAACAAATCTTATGGCATACATTTTTGTAGGTATTCCTCCAGTGTGTCCCTTCATCTTATATTGCATTTCTCTCTATTTATTTCCTAATGTGAATGTGTTTTCTCATACAGAAAGCTTTTGTGACTTTGTATGTGTACGTATATCGTATATTATATCATAATCGTTTATTATTTTGTGCATATGTTAGCTGTTCATGTGATATAAAAGATATTATATATGCCTAGTATAGGTTATATAAGAATGAAATGGCAGAAATTAGGAACTCCTGGGCATTTGCAGGAATTTTGCTGCAACTGTTGTCGGTGTGTTGAATTTGTACTTATATTGCATTAATATGCAAACTATACACAACACTATTACGACTTCTCTCAATTGAATGGCGTGCAAGAAACAGTAATTTCTAGTTGTTGTTGCATACTCACTACTCACCCATTAGCCGGCCTACAGGTAGTGGTTAAGTTCCATTTGACGTGTCAAGTTCAAATGTGAACATGAAGTTCGATTCCGCATGCGATTCTATTAATTTTGCTTTAAATTTGTTATACTGCAGGCAATTCAACTCCTAGAAAGTCTCGCTTTTTAAATACATGATGTACTCTTCCAGGCATATTATTATACACTTTACTCAATGCTGAAGGATATAAAGTATTTTGTTCCCACGGAATTCCCAATACTGTTCTTATGTATTTTTCAACGTTATTTGAAAATATATTTCATGGAGACGAATCCTCATATAAAATTGTAATGAATTATTGTACAAGAAAACATATGTCATGAAGCTTAAATCCAGTAGCTTTAATTTTATTGTACGTCTACTCTCCTGCTTACTAAATAGAAAACGCCATGTTAGATTTTAGACAGTAAAACAACAATAAGGATAGTCAGCTCACTGAAATTGGACAGGAGGAAGAGTAAATGCGGAAGAAATAATAAGAGAGGTGCGAATGTTTACGAAGGGCTTAGGCCTTGTCAGCTATTACTCCTCTCGGTTTGTTCCGTCCTGGCTTGCCTGTCGGGCGCTGTACAGTGTTTGCTGTGTAGGCCTGGAAGGTGTAGAGTCATTTCTTCCGCTGCAGGACGTGAGGTGTAGGGGATATTAGCTGTATTTATCTTGCTGACTGGACAGCTGTGTGCAGGGCTTAAAGGACAGGCCTATTAGGCCTTGGGATAAATGAGCGCGGGTTCTTCTAAGTTATATTCTCTCCATGTTAAACCTTCAGCGTTCATGCTTTGTAATTATGTAAAAAAGGACAACAACACGTACGTAGTAGGCTTTATTTGATTTGCTGTATATAAGAGTGCAGTGTTTTGTCAAATAGTGCACTGTATGTATGTATAGCTACATGAGATTTAGGTATGGGGAGTACAGCAGGAAATGTTGGTAAAGTGAAAAGGGCTTGTTAAGTGACAATGAATTGTTTAGGAAATTTGCATGATTCTTGTATACAGGTTTTCGGTTGGAGTTATATCTATATATCTACAACTACTATACTGGCTGTACTGTGTATAGATATAGGAAAGCACTTTCGGGAGGAAAACTCTCCAGTTTTCCGGATCTCCGGTTACTTTCGTCGGTCGGAAGTGAATTGATGAGAGGGAGAAGAACAGGTTTCTATGGCGGAATATGCGTTTAAGGGTTTTAGAGGTAGCAGGAGGTATAGAAAATATAAAACTTTATGCATGTGTTGAGTGGGAGAGGGTGGAGAATCCAATGTAATTCTCCGTGTAAGGCGATTAAAGAGCCAACCTGACTGGTTATTGTGAGTGTTAATGAGTTTCTCCAGGATTTTATTCGATCCAATTAATTCAGTCTGAACGGTTTAAATAAATTCCTGTATCTCCATATAAATGCTCTCACAGGGATAGATGAACATGTATGCACAGTTATTGTGTTATAGAGCGAGATTCTGTACTATATAGTGTTTTATATGAAGTACTATATTATACTTATATCTATAGGAGGTAAAAAATTCATCTATAGGAATTTATTTGAGGCTTCTTGAATTTCTTATTTGGTTTCTTTGGTGGAAAATTCATGGAATCTTATTCGTGGACTCGTCGTGTTGTATTAAGGATTTCGCCTTAAATCTCTTCTTCTTCTATCTACTTTAAAATGCAAGTTTTCAAGCCTTTTCAAGTTCTTGATAGTAAAAACTTTCTTCAATCTGCGTCGTCTTGTTAATATGAAGATAAATTTCTCATCCGTTTTTTCTTGTTAGCGTTAAAGGTATTTTATTTTCTGTACTTATATAGACGATTTCCTATACTTATATAAGGAAGCTATAGAAACTCAATATGTCCCTAAGTGTTATTATGCCGGTTCCTCCGTAAAGATTTGCCATCATTGTACTTGTCCAAAATTGATTCCTTCACCGTTGCTTATTTGTTTGGGAAGATCCAGTGCTGTACTAAAATTGGATCTATATTATTGCAAAAAAAATTTCTTTGTGTCTTTCTACTCTTTATTCTAGATAAATCTCTTTTTCATGGTTTATTTCCATCACGTTTTTATTCACTTTATTCTTATATACGACCTCTCTTCAAAGTTTGACTTTACTCTTTTCCTTTAAAATGTTCTTCCTTAGGTACATATTATTTCGTATGCAAATTGTGTACGTTTAAGAAGTAAAACGATTTTACTAGCAAATTACGACGAACTAAAAAGAAAGTCTACTACCTATGAGTATAAATGCAATGTTGAATATATGTAGATTGAATTGGTTCTTATTTCTCGTTGATATATTTCTGTTCAACGCCGTTAGAATTTGTTCTTCCTCGCCAACCTTAAAATCCATCAGGCTTTTATAGTCTGGTGCTGTAAAAGTTAAAACTATATGCTCTTATGTATTATTTGGGTTTTAATATATGGACATATAGGAGAAGCATTGTGTCTTCAACTCCTATAGTAAAATATTGGATGAGACGGAAAAGGAGTTTAGACTGGTGGAATCCTCGGTGGAATTATGTAGTCAGTAAGATTTTGGTTAGATTTGTGTGAAGCTAAATTGGTGTTTTTGAAGGCAAAGCCAGCGTCTTATTCTTTTGCATAGAAGTAGACAAGCTTTAGTCTGTCTTTTATATGGAGACGAAAAACATACAATGCTTACTAACATTATAAGTTATAGGCAAAAGTACTATATAGTATGAAGCCATACTGACTGACAGAGTGAGAAGAAAAGCGGATGAAGCGCTTTCTATTATGTGCAGATACTTTTTTTTCTTGTGTACATCTCCGTATGTGTAGTGTGTGTATGTGAAAGGTAATGCAAATGAAATTTCAACTCAAGCATAAATGAATACTTATAATGGTAGGAGTACTTTGAAGGAATAAATAGTGCGAGAAAGGAGAAAGAGAAGAAAATTTCAATTGAATCGAAGATGAGTATATAGTATGTATTTATATATATGAAATCCTTGGGAAAGAAATGCTCAAAAATTTTCCTTCAGCTTCTTCGATTTACTTAAGTCTTCCTTAAATTATACACACTTCATTCTTTCGGAGAATATTGAATGAATATTGTAATCAGTGTCGCTCTGGAACTTTGTTATTTTGTATTTTTAATGCATTTATACAATTACTTTTGATGTAAGAAGAACCTTTTATTTCACATTAAAAAATATACTGTATGTTCGTAAATACGAATGATTTTTAATCAAAAAATTAATTAAAATAGTAAAAGCAATAATAATAATAGCAGGAAAAATTGTAATGAAATGGTAAGGTTGCTTATAACAAGTTTGTGGATGCTTGTTTTTAATGAGGCTTGTGGTGCATTGGTGAGAAAGCGGAAGGTGTGAAGTTTTTGGAGGTAAAAACACGTAAGAAAGTTGAACTTAGTCTAAGGTATGTGGTTATACTTGATATGTGTGTATTTCTATGAGTTTCTGGTGTGGCGAACATAAAAGAAATAAGTGTGAGAAGGTTAGGAAATAAGTTGGAAGTACTACTGGTGGGATGATGTGAAATTCCTACGGATCGATTTGCTTGTTCCATTCTCTTTCTCCCTCCAAACTCACTGCTGCTACTGCTTCTTGTACTTAAGTTTCTACATACTTATAGACTTCTGGTTATGCACTGTGGGTGAAAGTAATATGGAAAAGTAAATGTCTGTTGTAGTTCACTGTGGCAGTCACTCGTCTTTGGCTTGCCTTGCTTCAGTTGGAAGACCTCATATAAAATACTGTGAAGTGAAAGTGTGGGGTTGGGAATTTCCCAAGGATTACTTCTCCTTTTTATATGGATTTCGTAACGAAAAACTTGCTCCTCTGCGAGAGAGCAATATCTCCATTGAGTAGTTTACCATCTACTTACATAACATTATGATAATGTTCCTTTCGAGTTTTACCATCAATCGTATCAAGTTTATATAAGGGAATATGTTCTGCTTCAAGTCGGCACTCGTTTATTATTTAGCATGCGTACCCTTATGGGTGAAAACTTTCTCTTTTTGTAAAAATATGTTAAAATATATTTTAAAGTTATTTTGGAATCTAATTTTTTTTATGCTTTTATTAGAATAATAATTTTCAGTTTTGTTAAAACAAAGTTTGTCGTTTCCTTTAAAGCATGTGAACATGGATTTTATGCATTGATTTTTACAAGCTTCTGTGATTAAAATTGAAAATTCTGGAAGAATTCAGGCCAAAATGATACGGTCGTAAATATTTTCTTCTCCTTTTCCCCACCTTTTTAACACTCTCATTTCATGATGAATTGCCCGTCTTCATAATTCTACAGTTTAATCCATCTGGATCGATCCTATCAGACCACGGGGTTCATTTCTCCTCTGTGTGTGTGTTTGTGCTGCCGGGATTATTGGAGCTCCAGTCTTTTGTATACTTAATTCGTCGGACAGGAACATAGGAAAAATCTTTGGATCTCTCGGGGGCTCCTGGGTTAATGTCTTGTTATTATTGGTCGTTGCCATATAAGTACATTGCTGCATATGCCTTTTAGTATCCAGCGACAATAATAACAGTTACTCGATACTCCGTTACTTTAGTAGTGTTTTACAGTTTTTTCTACAATTTCCCCCGGGAGATTTCATAGCATTTCCCAGCATTATTGACCTCCGTTTGTTTAAATTCCGATAACGGGGTACAAGGAACCTTAATTGAAAATCGTAGTATTTTTCTGATCCGCAATGTATCAAGAGCCTGTTTTAATCAGCCATTTATCAGGAATATTTTTATTGCCGCTCTCCAATTATTTTCTAGATGAGAGAGGTTTTTATCTTAAAGATGTATTTTTTATTTGTTTGATTGTATTTACCCACAAATCTACTTTAAGTATCAAGGTACATTGTACACAATTAAATCCAAATTGAAGCTTACGTGTTTCCATTTGTTTCCATAGCAATCAAGTCTTCAGGCTTACTACTTAATACTTTTGATCCTGTAAGTATAATATGTATATCTACAGCAATATAAATCCCGTAATATTAGGGAAACAATGACAAAGACCTAGAACATAAAAGGGAAGAATAAACTGGGATCATCATATACTTCTATACTGTCCAACAGTTTATTGATATATGAACTTTAATTCCAAAAACCAATACGAATGTCTTATATAATTGTAGGAGATAGGTACTCACTGGCCATGTCGGAATAATTGGCAGAGAATAGGAAGATTGGGAAAATCATTAGCTCTATTATTCTATATATAAATGTTCTTATGAGCTATTATTCCTCTTACAACTCTGTCGTTTCAATTTTGTAATCATTGTAAATGGTGCGAGTTTCCTAAAGTCCCATGTGTAGTACATATATACAGCATGTAAGTATAGTTACACCACTATACGTATACATATGTAAGTCTCTATCTGGAATCTCCGGTGGTAGTGCTGATTTCATCGGTGCTAAAGCTTCTGTAGAGCCTTGCTGCTCTGAATATAAGGCCCTGCTCCTCCTTTGTTCTATTTTCTTGGAATGGCAAATCAATTGTGTATGTTTTATTATGCACTACTGCATTATGTAGTATCTATATATATGTACATATGTACAATCCATGAAACGAGATCCATTTTATAAGGTTCTCAACGGACTTCATTGGAAAGTAGAGTGAAGATAGGACATACATATATTTTACAAGCATAGATATATGATTTTATATACAAGGTATATTTGTACTTATGTATAGTGTAGAGACTGATGATGCCGGAGAGAGAGAGGCAAGATTCCGGAAACCCACCTAAGTAGATTGTTTTCGTCTTTGGAGAATTGAAAATCTGAGTGTAATTTTCCATTTCCTTTCTCTCTGGGACCCTGCCACGAGTACATACTTGTGTGTATTCGTACATGGGTCTACCATATATGTAGGCACGAATTTTTTATGTATATACATGTACGTTTAATATATGGAACTATACCTACACACCAACAATCAATGCTATAAGAGTCTGCTGTAGGTGCAGACGTACAGTGAAGTTTTTAGTGGGTTATAAACGGAACTAATCATAGTGTTGGAGTAAAAGAGCTATCAAAACTTTATCTATCACTGAAGTGAAGGTCTGGAATTACTAGATGTACATAGATATACATGTTGGCACTGGAATGAAATGAATAGATATGAATTCAAGTGTGGGTATCTATGAGTATAAATGTTCTTCATGTATATTCTATAGTATAGAAATATATTTTGTACATATATTAAAACATATATTAATGGTGTTTTTATATGCTAAAGAAGGTTTGCTAGGAGTCTAAGACGAGATTTGATGGAGTTTCCTATATGTATAATTATATCGGGCGGTTATAAGATACTGTATGTAAGTCCTATATTGCACACTGCCATGATAGAGAAGAAAGGGATAGCGGAGAATGCATTACATTATGTATCTATGTATGTATGCGTACAACAGTCAAGACTGTGTGATTTTGATTAATACGTTCGGAGAAGTTGGAGCTCTCAAAAACCAAATAATGTCTGTCTACTGGTTTATATAGACTGTGGGTACTTATATCAACTGAAGAATGGCTAATGCTTCCGTGGAAAGCATTTCTCTTGGGTTTCTTTTTTCTCCTTCTCTCGTTTCTTTAGTACATTCTGATCTATCTCAGTCGACTATTTTACGTTTGTGTCTGTTCCGTATTATAGTTGCTATACTATTTACTTATATGTAGGTACCTATGTATGTTCTATTCAATGTATTATTGGTAGTGTAGACTGCAGACTTCTTTCCTTCTTTTATGCATTTTCTGTGTATTGCACTTTGCAGTATAATTTTGGGGAATTTTTGAATTGGTATATTTATGAATTTTTGCTAGTATGAATTTAGGAATGAAATATTTTTAATTTTAAGAACTTTTTTGACAGTAATTTACCACGGAAGTTTGGAATTTTTCCGAATTTCTGATCTCACTTTTTTATAGCTTGCTTCAAATAAGACGAAGATATATTTGTAAAAAATGTAGAATAAAATTGATATTTGCATAATATCATATGTGGTGGTTCGACGATGGAAAACATGAGACACTAATATTTAGACTTCCCACCACTGCTGGTAAACGTTAACCAACGGTTGAATTTTTTCAGTAATATTTCATCTTTATTTGGACGAAATAAAGTTGTGGGCGCTACTACTAACTACAGTTAAAAGTTATTTTACGTGAAGTTGTATGCTATAAGTATAAGAATAATATGGAAGTTAATATGTAAAGAAGTAATTTTGTAATAATATAAAATATCGCAATATATTTATACCGAGGACTTATGTGGTCTTCAGCTGTGTGCCTCTGTGCATTTTTATATGAAACTTGTCACTTTTTTTATTCTAAAATGAAGTGGAATGGAGCAGCATGTGTGTGTGTGCGAGGTTATTTTTTGCGGGAAAAACTTTGTGACCCGAAATTCGGATCGGGTTTCCAACTATGTTCGTATGTATGTACATGTGCTATTACTGCAAATAAGGTAATAGTAGTAGCTTTCATCTTAAAAATTTCCTAACCTACACATGATTGCATACAGTATGAAATATGGCTTTTGGAAAGTAGTGCATGAAAACTTTTGACGTGGATAATTTCCAAAAATGTAGCTTTACTAGTGCTTCATGTAATGGCGCCATTTTTTGTGTGGTGGGAAAGGAAGGTGTGAGGAGGAAAGTTCGGAATGAATTTTATGGGGAAATAAATTAATTGACTTTGCAGAGTTATATAATGCAAAGTTGCTCCCTATTTATAAAGTTTTTTTTTGTGTGAACAAAGATATATTCGTTTTCTTGTGGTTGTGTAGGCTACAGTAGTTTGGTTTCCCTGATATACAAAATTATTTTTTTGTGTTTGGTAGAAGAAACAAATTTTTGCTGTGAGTAGCATTATTGGTTGAAATTCCGTGTAAAACCAAGGGGTTCAATATTTTATTGAATCATTCTCAAAGTTAAGTGCATTTGATGTATTTTACTATGTAGAGAAGTATAGTGAGAGAAAGGAAATACTAGTTTTCGTTGGAATGTTGAAACGTGCACCATGTTGGCGTTTGCAATGTTGTAAGAAATGGATTTTCCTTGGCCTTTCAACGACCTGCTCACTTCTTTTCCCTCCTGAAATTGCTTTTTTTTCTGCAAAAAAAACTTTTTTAAAGGCAATACCGTAATACAGTTAGTTTTATTTGGTCAGTTGACTCTTGCAATCTGAGTGAAATTGCTTTTTTTGGTTTGGTGCTCACATTTCGTCTCTCAGTTTAAAGATACGTTTTGTTATAGTTTAAGGTTTATTGATCAATTTTATAGTGGTTGGCAAAAATTCTGGTGAAAGTGAAACACAGGTTTTCAGTTTTCGCTTTATCAACTACTACTTTGCAGCAAATTGAAACCATATTCTCGCTATGGAACTCGTGCTTTCATTGAAAAATTGTAAAAATTACGTTTGATTTTAGGCTTGCAATAATGACGGGAAATGTGTTTTGAAATATTACCTCATATGTTGTATGTAAAATCAAGAGAACTTAGCATGGATTCAGTTATTCTTTTGGAGGACGTTTCTCCTCGCAGCAAAATTGTCATTTATAAAAGAAGTGAATGTGAATCTAGAAGATCATTAAGATATATTTTCTTCTTTGGTGTAATAATATATTCTTAGATAATATAAACGCTGAAGCTCTATGTTTTCTTCGGAGGTGAAGGTGAAAATAAAGTAGGCTATATAGGAAGTTAAAGAATAGGGCTATGTGAAGATTGCATCTAAGAAAAGAGTAATATTGCTGCTTTAAATAGAGGAGAACAGATAGGAATAAGACCTTTATGCTCCATGCCTCGCCGAGAAAGATCACAAGGAAGAAGAAAACGCTGGGATGTGGTATAGATATAAGTGCAGATATAGAGAAGAAAGTGTGAAGAAACTAATGAAGACTCATAGAAATGGCTTGGTTTTATGGGCAAGGCCATAAATTGACCAAGTTGGAAATTGTGCGAATTTAGAATGTTAACGGCTTTTTAGTATTACACCAAAAAGTGACTTTATCTATAGACTTGCTTGGCTGCTACTGAAACGGCTCCATCCATTTCAGGGGACCTGTGTACCTTATTATAACTTATCGTATAGGTGGTATGTACAGAATTACCACCGTTTGATGCTCCGTCATATTAAAACTTTGTGTGTATGGGTACACACTATATAAAGGGTGTACAGGTTATACTAAGCTTATTATGGGTAGGTCGCATGTAGATATGTATATGGCGAGGCTTCTTGTATATAGACATTCTAGATACAATGTATTTTGGCTGGTCAGCAAATATCTCTACACACAGTTAAGAGATAGTGTATAATGTTCTTTAAGATATCCCTTTAGTAGATGGAGATATATTAGTTGTAGATATAATTATTTGTGTATGTAAGGCGAACATGTACACATGGTAATGAACGCACAAGGGAAGAGCGAAGAAGCTCCTCCGTTGAGGTGTAAAATTTATGAGCCCTTTATACGATATTAGTAACTCTTGGGCATGGAAGGCGAGAAGTTTTGCTATTGCAAGGAGTAGTAGTATAGGATAGTAGCGCTTATATCTTCTCTGGTGTTTATCTTCCAGCTCTCAGGTTTTGAGTTCTTGATCCTCTTAGGTGAAGATGTGCACACGAACTACTTGCGCAATTCCCAGTGCAAGTATCTATAGTTTTCGTAATTATTTTTGTGGATTATTGGAATACATAAATGTAGATACCTAAATATTGCAGAAATTAAAAGTTAATAGACGAAGTTGCATAAAAATGAATTAACTAAATACTTTTAAATGTAAGAATTAAGATGCAACCTACTGGAAAGTAATGAGCAGAGTAGAAATACGCGAGAAACATGTTCACATGTATCTATTATGCATCAAAATCCGCTGTGGAAGTTAGTTCTCATTGTAAAAAAAGCTTATCCAAGATGTTTCACCCGAGCGACCGATGACTACGCACACTTTTAACACAACCAATATTCCATATATCTATGTATAGTAGAATATATTATTGCAGTAGTAAATAAATAAAAAGCGCTGGTGCAAGGAGCGCAAAGGTATTTACATTCATACCTGCTTTAAATTCCTTACTCCAGTATCTACAAGATTCTTCTAAACCTTCGAAACCTACATGATATTAGCTTAAAACCATATCTGGATGTGAGTTTTCTGGTTAAATATTCTACTTTTACTTACATGCATACTTTTAATGTGTATCATCTGCATTTTCTGAATGGTTGTTATTACTATACTTCATGTTTGTCAGTGATACATAATAAGGGTTTAAAAAATTAACTACCCCTTAATTGTGGTCACAATGGAATTTAAAAAAAATCATTCTCTCTGCTGCGTGGCAAAGGCAAATTCTAGCGCATAGGCCAACCATTCTCAGGTTCATATATAGATATGTAGATTAAAGTGTTTTTAAGTTATTGCTGCATGGCCATGTTTATTTCAAATTTCATGAGCCTTTGTGCATGGGTCGACAGTAAGGAATGACACACACACTAGTATTTTCATTCATATCTGTTATTGTTGTACTTGTGAAGTAGTTTGTTCGTTTGTGGGACTGTCGGATATAGCAGGAGCTTGAAAAGGCGGAGCGGTGGTAATAAAATGAAATATGAATAGGTTTTAAAAATCTAACGAGGAGTTACGTAATGGAGGGATATATGCGTTCCTATTACATTTTTACATGGTTTGCTTAGTTAGAGATAAGCCAAAGAAATATACTTGAGATGTGGTATCGTATGTCATTATTCGACTGTGGTCTTGCAATCTAAATACGTTTATACTTGCATCCACTCTATTCCTACTAGGGAAATATTTAGTGTAACGGAGAGAGAATTATTTCACGTGTGTGGGGCATAATTTCATTCAGTTGTGCACTTCATTTTTTATTCTTCGCTACATATAGAATGTACATTTTAAAGTATACCTACACACAGATTTTCATAGTTGCTCCCTTGAAATATCTAACGTTAGAATATTCGTCATATTTTAAACGTTTTCTCGTATATGAACTAAACAAAGCATTATTATCATCTTTGTATGTCTCACCATGCCTGACTTTTCATTTGACTGAGCCGGGGCGAGTATTGAAATTTATTTGGCAAAGACGCGGTCGCTGTCGGAATAAATACGCACACGTGTGTGTGTGCGAGTCGGGGATTTAAAACAGTGAGTCTTTTAGTAGAATAAGTGTGCTACTAGTACATATGCTCAGGCTTTATAAAAGATTTGCCTATACGTAGATATATCAATATACTTTTTCTTCGTAGAATTTATGTATACTTTCTTATAGAATTTTGACTACTTATAAGTACATATAATAAGTATCTATCTATAGTATCTCAAAGGTAAATGATGTCGCGCGGGAATTGCGGGAGTGTTTCAGAGGTATGCGGAATCATAGGGAAATGTATAAAATAAAGAAAACCATTGTGTTCATTAAGTCCATCAAATATTCTGTGAATGGAGTCGGAGAGCTTAAAATGGCCACTTAAGTTCATTGTTAAGAAAAAGAGTAGGATATTTTCAGAGGTCTCAAATTATCTCCTTGCTCGTTCCTCGTCCTCTCGTCTGTCTTCCCTCACAGTTTTAGATGGTGCATCTATAGTACTTTTCAGATATGAAACATTTTAGTAACTTTAATATAATTCTGCTATATATTTCATACACGTGTGGTGGGTAATATTATGGAGAAATGCTATAGGAATATGACAAACGGCCTTAATATATTCAACAGTCCTTAAGGAATTTTTCTCTTCTTTTTATAAGAAAATTCTACTGTTATTAAGGTCCTTCTTTAACCATGCCAAGTGTAGAATTCCAAGTAATTTTTTTAGCTCCCCAAAAACAAAAATTAATGGCTCACCCTCTCCTCTTGTTCTTCATCTCCGTATTCTCTTCTCTTGTAGTTTACGAATGAGAATAGTTGAGAAGGCTCTCTTTAAAAGCTCGGTGTGTTTCTTTTAAGTATGACATTCTGGTTGGTTATTTCTGCCATAATTTTAAGCTTTGGGAAAGTCAGGCAGAAGCTTGTAAATTGTAAATAAATGAGAAATAAGCTGTACTGTGTTATATAGATACATAAATGTTGGATCTCATGTGAGTTACATAAGAAGAATCTCACCGTCGTCAGTGTCCATTCCTTTCTGTTCCCAAACGTGTATAAACCCTCCTCCACCGAAAAGCTGATCCATCGTGTGAACGCGGGGCTATTGTTAGGATGCATTGGAATGATAATTTAGCTTGGAGATATGTATTTTAACAATTTTTTTGCATCCTTAAGGTATTTGTATTCCCTATTGTATTACCAGTGTGATATATATCCTGTTCAGAAAGTTTAGCATGTGCATTCGAATTTCGTTAGCGGACGGGTGTCAATGAGGAAGTTTCATGTGCAGTCATACGTAAATGATCAATTTCTTCCAATTATAACCATGCTTTTTTAGTTTGTCTGTACAGCAGCAGCTTCTTCGTTCTTACTGTATTCCTCATGGTAATTTAATGAAGAAAAAAGAAGAATATATTTTGAAAAGATTCTCTACTTATTAGTCCTTGTGAATAGGATAAACGTGTAATATTATTGGAAAGTTGGGGTCTTGGCTGCTGTTTAAAGTACTATACGCATTGCAATGCCATGTGAAGTTTTAAATGCATTAGGACATAAATCTTAAGGACTTACCTCTTGGGTTGGAGCTTTAAAGAATTATAAATTGAAAGTATGTAGAAGTTGGGAGTTCGGATGTTCTTTTCGAAGTTTGGATATTCGGTTATAACTTTCGGTGTTTGGAGTGGTAATAGTGAATTATTGGAATAAGGTATCATTATAAATGAGAAACTATGTGTGAAGTGTGGGGATGCATGGAGTAGTAGCTTGTATGTGAGTAATGCCCGCTGAAGAATTAGGGTCCGGGGAAAATTTGTATCATTAAAATACCAAAGAGCGCTGGAATTCTCATATGTCAACGTGCATCTCTCATTACAAGCCAATTTACATTGAATAATGAGCGGGGGAGATGATGTTAATCAAGTGGAGCAGCAGCGTCTCAGAGCCAAACAGTATTCTTTTGGTCTTGTTTTAAATGGTTGTTATTGTAAGTATAAGTATAGTACCAAGCAGGAAAATTTGCATTGTTGTATTTGGAATGGCTTTGAGCCTTTGAAACTGACGTATAAGGAATGCGTTATTAGCATTAGCTAAATATACTGAATACTCGCGTGTAAACACTAAACTTGCAAGGCCTTTGACCTCAAAGGGAAGGTTCGACTATGCGGCGTTAATTTCGGAAATTTGAGGTTTTTAATCCTTTAAGGATTACGAATTGACTTTTAAGCATCTTTGTTCTATTTACTTACCTACTTACCGCCTCTTTAAATCCGGAGTAGTAACTTGAAGACTCTAGAAATGGATTGTATTACTACGGCGATAACGTATTTCTTCTTTTGTGTGAACAAGATTGAATCAATTCAATTACTACTAGTAGATTTAGCTCTGCCAACAGCAACACGGGAAGAGACGCTGCTCGAATTGTGTTTGGGATAATGGAATTAGTACTTTGTATACTTATATAGGGAAAGGATTTGGAAGCACCTTAAAAGGTTCGGATTTACCTTTTGGCTCTCCTCGGATGAACTTATGTGAACAACGGTGGTACACTGTTGTTGGTGTGCTGTTGTTCTCTGATTAGTTTGAGTACGCTGGGGAGGGAGGTGTAGACAGGCTAATTAAATTGCAGTGTGTTGAATTCTTGTCGTCCCGTCTCTGTATATATCTTCTCTATTCTCTTCACATGGACTTATTATTCTTTCTTCCTCCTGTTGTTGCTGTTACACTCTTTATCTCTGGAGATTTAATTTAGTGTGAAGAAATAACATTGGAGTTTAATTGCAGCATTGTTTACATATTGAGTAATCGTTTGTGACTTCTATGGTTGAGCATTTCCTCAAGTGCGAGTGTATTCCCACAATTGTTCTTGTTTGCTATTCACATAATGGAACTACTACTAATGTATGTAACTATTATTGGTTACAAATACACTGACTTGAGAAGCATTGACAGTCATTGAGTTCCTGGAAAGTTATGACCCGAAGGTCTGCTGGACATTTACGACGATTAGTATTTGTAAACGTGTATTCTCCATGTAATTTGGATGTTACTGTGTGCTGAAGTTACACATGTACGATCGTCCCTTATTGTTTCTGCATACTTATATGTTTAACGCCGGAGCGATCTAATGAGAGTGACAATGGTGACTGTCAGAGAAACGGGTGTAATAATTAATTACTAGTGTGTTAAGGCTAGGCCGTTCAGTGACATAAACTTTACGTTGGAGTATCTACGTTTTTGCATTGTCAAGGTTTATGCTGTAGTCTGTATAGTATCTACTATTATAAGCTGCGGTCTTTATGGCGAGGGATATTGCTTGATTGTCACCATGCTGTTGTTGGAATAGTATTAGTAAGGTAATCAGTATGCTGCTTTAGTATTTGGAAGGTAGTTGTCACCTATAGACTTGTGTGTATCTATAAGTGAGTAGATCATGTTAAGAATATAATATAAGTATCAGACTAGTTATAAGAGGATAGTTTTGCTGAAAACTTGTCCTGCTCAGCCCAATGTTACTCCTATACTACTGTCCTTTGTGAATTATTTCCCAAAGATAGACTAATGTGTTGGAGATTGGTTGAACAAGTATACAGTTTGTCTTTCTTGCATATAATCATCCGAGAAACAACAAGTTTCACAAAATACAATTACTTATTTAACAAATTAACTGTCCATGGACCCCAAGGAGAAGCTGTCTCTACAAACCGACACACATAGCTTACTTAGGTGTATATATATTACTATACTACTGATGTCATAGCAGGCCCTTATAGGACACGCTCCCTTATTGTTGCAACCCCTCCAGCAGCACACTATAATTTTGTTATGTAAAGGCATGCACTGTATACACACACATAAATGCTTCAGGTAAATGGGAATGCACTTGAGTTTAATTAAAGGTAGGGGAATATACACACAGGGGCTGGAGGCGAGCTATCTCTGCCCTGCTCCCGTTTGCCGTCGTTGTCTTTTATCCCTGTCTCCCGTCATTTCCATGATGACATGACCGCTGCACAATAGTTTAATGGTACTTCCGTGGATTCGGTCTGCCCTCTCGTCTCTCAGAGGATTTTGTCGGGGCTATGTGTTCAATAGGAAGTTGTTGGTAGTATACACATATGTAGTTGTTTCCTCTTACAGTTATTGTGTTCAAGCATTATTGTGCGTAATAAGTGTGCACAAGTTTTAGAATGCATGTGTTGCATAATACACTGTGAAGATATGGATAAACTCTGGTTGGTGTGAATTTCCATGTTTAATAGCATTACCTAGGTAATATTCTTATTTTGTATAGATAACTTGAAACCGCCATTACATGTATTTGTGTGTATACCTATTACATGTTTCATACATGCCTATCTACCTACCACAGCACAGCCGTGATTTCAAGTTGTAAATATAAGGTTACATCAGGGGGAATTTGAGTGTAGCCTCTATGCCGTGATCCAAGGAAATAAAGTGCAATATAAGTTCCTATAGGTGATTTAATTTCAAAAGTCAAAGTCTTGGGGTAATCTGTATGGTTTATACTGGATATTGTTAGAATGAAGAAGGTATTTCGTTTCATTTTATATGACCGGGCGAAAACAGTGGTGGTGAACGGTATGAAGTGGTTGTAGTTTAGTTGGACATAATACCTTTTGCCACAACGGAAGCTCTATATCCTGAAACCTGTGAAGCTATCTTTATGCAGGCGATGTTCTGTGTTTAATAGCCTCATCTGGGGGAAGGAAGGAGTAATTACAAACTATTATCAATTTTCATGGGCACTTGAAGAAAATGAAGTCAGTTAATGTTTTGATGTTCTATGTCTTTTTGTGTGCAAGACTCGTATACTTACTTATTTTACTTTTTCCTATATCTAAATATCGGTACTATAGTACATACTACGTCATAAGTACTTGTATCTGTATATGAATGTAACTTCTTAGCTCTAACAGTGAATATTATTGTGCTTGGTTGTACTCTCCGCCAACAATTAATTTACCACTCGGAATGGAAGAACTAGAGAGAGAGAGATACTTTTGATATTAAAATCTTACGACCGTTGTATATTGTAATTATTATTTTTTAACGCACGTATTTTTTCAGACGTTTCATATTTTAGGGCCATTTGTCAGATTGATATTACTGAGATGGGTTGGGTTATTATTAGGTTGGGACATGACAAAATGAGGCTTTCCTTCGGGGAAGTGTTTAAGCTCACAACACAACACATTTGTACATGTACATTGTACCTCCAATAATGTGGATTTTACGATAAAGGCATACATAAGTATATATCTACTTATACCTATAAGTGTACAGTTTGCATTAATAATGGGCTGTGCTTTTGTTGTTGCTGTTGTATCTAGTTGTCCGATTTGAGGTTTATATTTTGTATAAAACATGAAAAGACTGCTGGCTGGATATAAAACACACAATATGACGGAATGACTTGTGAATATTATGTATCATATAAGTCGAAAAGGGAGAAGAGAGCATTGGAATTGATGTATACATACGCAGAGAATTTTATGATTATGCCTGGTTTTTCGGCATGGTTTCTCTTGTTAATGAGAGGAATAGCCAAGGCGGGTGGTCAACGGTCATGGGAATAGTGACATCTAATGATTATGATTATGGCTGGGCCTCGGCCATGTTTTTGATACGAATGCAATGTACTTTTGATATGTTTATGGATGCAAGTTTTCACCAGGGAATTTATGCCTGATCGTTATGGTTGTTTGTGGATTATAGGAGGATAGAGCACACACAGTGTGTTTCTTATGCGTTCATCGCTGCATGTTCAAAACATTAAGTGTATGTATAGAGATACGGATATCTTCGTACTTATATAAAAGCTTCTCTACATAGCTTAAGAGTTGTTTTTACCGTAGCCTTTCCACCTCCTTGTTGTTTATTATTCCACATGTCTTAGGGTACATACTAGTTACAAATGATTACCTCATGTTCTTCGCTTTTTGGTGCACTTTGTCATGTTTTTAGCTCTTGACTTGAGTAATCTAATAACAACACACGTGAGAGAATGAGGTCTGCGAACTCGCTTTTTCTTCAAATATAAAGTATCTATATGACTTTTACGATTTTCAAGTGTCGTCGCAGTATTTTTAATGTACTGTGATATATGTAGCTATGTATACAAGTGCATTTAGAAAGATAGATACCTAAATACTTGTGTATATTTGTTGACGTCCTTAAATATATTTGTATTTAATGAAATGCATAATTTTAAGTATATGTTACGTGTTTGAAATATATACAATGTATTTATCTGTATGATAATAAGTTTTTCTGTAATTCTTCACCTCGATTTCCCTTTTTGTTGTGCCTTCTATTATAAGTAAATAAAATAGCAAATGTAGGCAGACAAGTAATATTGCGGTTAAATATGGAAGGGAATTCACTCGCATTTCCAGTGTGGAGTCACCTGTGTGAACATGACGTTGTTACGGTTGAAGGGAGATCATTCTTGTGTACTAATTCAATATTATGATTCCAACGCCGGCCTGACAATTCCATTCAGGTTGAATTTTCATAATCATTTAATAATGATACTACTATAGTACTCTTCTACCTGCTCCGGGGACACGTTTCTTCCTTTATGGCTGTCAACCAGAGTACAGGAACCTTTAGCTGGTTATTCGCAAGCTTATAGTGCAACATGACACTTCACTTACTCAAATCAAGTATAGAGTAGCTTGAACCTGCATTTTGAGCGTGAAGACTTTGATTGCATAAAGGGATTGCTGTAACTTAAAGACATTCCCGTCGGTTATATCCTTGCAAAGACGTCTATCACTGCAATGGTGAACTGGTGGAGTGCATTAACTAAGAAGACAATATTCATGACAGGAATTTATACATGGAGATGGAAGAGCTTCATTGACTCGAGTGAAGTATAGCCTGAAAATTGTTGATATCAAGTATTTAAATGTAGTATGTTAAAGTTCTTGTGTATTAAGGCTGGAGTTGATATTCTAAGCATAAACCCGTATATGTCGAAGGTTTCAGTTACAAAAGTTAGTAGTTGTTTAGAGTATAGTGCAGGCGCTGTTCGCGACCTTATGTGCCCACTGGGTGTGTCTTGACAATTAGGCAAAGGTGCTTGTGCTCACATTGTAATAGGATGCGGGAAGGACTGGACTCCCTCGTGACACATTACGGTTATTACCAGGCGTAATGTGATGTCATTTATCAAGTGAGTTGGTGGTAGAGCCAACGGGGTGACATACTAGATGTGACTCTGACTTTGACAAACTTCTTTTCTCCAACAGCAGCAGCAGCAAGCAACAACAGCCAACCAACCAGTACACAAGCACGACAAAGACTTTTTTCAAGCAGGTTGTATTCCTTATATCGACAATGTCCAAGTGTACTCTGTCTTACTTAATCGTACATGTATAGATATCTACTCTTCAGTATGAGTAAGTCTATGCTGCAGTAAGTGGTCTATAGGAAAATCCGAAATCTCGTTCGTGTTACATATATGTCGTGCATATAACATAACATTGCAACATATACCTTCAACTCTTTCTATGTTTAATGGTTTATTCTCATGCCGGGAGAGTGTCTGACTTCTTTGACTGCAACGATTACCCTTTGGACGCGTTGGGAATGATGTGTGCATGCATCTCTCCACTTTGGCAGTTATTATGGATGAGCCATTCCCTGTTGTTTTGACTTGATCATCATCATCGTCATCATCTCTCAATGTTCATTCGGAAGGATCAGATGCGTTTGTGCATTTAGCCTTGTGCATTGTCATTTTATATTGATACTTGCATTGCATGCATTGCATTTAGATGCAGAGGCACACGCAAAATGTATTTTTCTACTTATAAATACATATGTATTTTAGTCATATCGTATGTAGTTTTTCTGTATGCAGTTTACTAGGCATTTCGAGCATTAGGATACTTCATGCGCTTTCTCAATAGGAGTTCGAAAGGGGTAATTACGGGTTAATAGTGCTTCTGACGGCTCTACTTTTTGTTGATGATGAGCGTGGAGAATGCATTTTTTACCTCGTGTGTATTGATGCCATGTCTGTTGTGCAATGTTGACATTGCGTCAGTTTAAGAATATTATATTTTGTGTTTTTGTCAATGCGTTTGTTCATCTGTCTGAAAGTGTGTATGTGTGTGTGGGGGCTAACGATGTGAGGAAGCTCTCCAGAACACTTTCAGGTTCAGTGTCAATATAATCGTATAGGGAAGAGAGAATTGATGGGAGAGTTGGAGCACATTGGCACTGTCGAGTTAAAAGGTGTTTAATGTCATGAAAAATGATGACTGCGTGCGGAACTGTATTTATGACTTGGACTGCTGTCTCCCATCCTCGTTCTCTCTCTCTCTCTCTCTCTCTTACCGAGTAGTAGCCCTATAATGGCAAATAAATGTGGAGACTACTACTGGCCGTTGGAAGCTCCGTCCTATGGTTTCCCTTCATAATGTCACAGTCTGTATAGTAATTCGGTTGTAATTGCTCTCAAGGAGGAAATGTCGGGATTGGATACTTAGCCATAGTAGTGGGGAAGGGTGGACTCCATTACTTGTTTTGACGACCGTTGCAATATTCGGTTCAGGTTTATTGAGGAAATTCCGAAAGTAGGAATTCATTCTATCCTATAAGTTCATCCTATAGCCAACAGTTCCTATATTTATTTACATATGTTGGGTTATGAAGGGTAAAATATACACTGCATAATATATGGTGACAGTCACAGTCACTTAAGTGCGGGCATGTTATGGGTTTCAAGCAGTAGATTAATACGAACTATAATGTAGTGTGTATTTTTTTCTGGGTTTTTATTATTTGATTTGGTATTCCTACAATCCAAAATAGTCCATATAAGCCGTATTAAATAGTTTGTGTATCTATGCCAATACTAATTTAATGTTTTTTAATATTCTTTACAGTGGATCGAAGAAAGTTTTACGAATTTTGACAAAGGCATCAATTGGAGATCCTACGTTGTTTGTGACGTCGCTTACAACAATGTCAACAACTGGCTGTGGACACCGTTTATTGAGCGTGGACCGGCGAATCGGATTTATATTGAAATACAGTTCTCCATGCGAGACTGTAACTTATTCCCGGGAACGGCACTGTCGTGCAAGGAAACCTTCAGTCTGCTGTACTATGAATTTGATGCTGTGACTAAGGAACCCCCGCCATGGGAGCAGGAAAGTTACACACTAATTGACCGAATTGCAGCGGATGAAGGACGATTTACCCTGAACAATGAAGTAATCATCAATACAGAGGTTCGAAGTATCCCCGTGACGAAGAAAGGAGTTTACTTTGCCTTCCGTGACCAAGGAGCATGCATATCCTTGCTGGCTATAAAAGTTTACTACATAACCTGTCCGGAAGTGACGGCCAGTTTCGCGTTCTTCCCAGCTACTCCGACCGGAAGAGATTTGACATCGATCGAGCAGGCGGAAGGGAAATGTGTCGCCAATTCAGCCGAGGTCAGTCCACCCAGACACCTCTGTAAGGGAGATGGTAAGTGGTACTTGTTATCCGGAGGTTGTCAGTGTAAGCCCGGATATGAAGCCGATCATCCACGACAGACATGCAATATCTGTCCACCGGGCCGATACAAGCATGAAATTGGGGATGGGAAATGTGTCTCCTGTCCGGACCATTCTACAGCTCCTTACTCCGGCTCCGGCGAGTGTCGTTGTAATTCCGGCTACTATCGAGCAGACCATGACTCTCGAGCAAATCCTTGCACCAAACCCCCAAGTGCTCCACAAAATCTTACTCTTAACTTTGTCGATCAGTCTACGGTTATGCTCTCATGGACTCCACCAAGATTCCTAGGAAATCGACAGGATACAGTCTACCGAGTAACTTGCGATTCCTGCGCTTCTTATGGTGTAACGTACATCCCAAATACGGAAAGATTCAATGATACCAAGATTACCATCAGTGGACTAAATCCCGTCAGCCAATATCATTTTAAAGTTTTTGCTGAAAATGGCGTCACGGTGAAGGCGGGTGAACCGGAATTCGTAGAAATTACTGTTACCACCGAGGCATCCGTTCCGTCCAGCGTGAGCAGTGTCCGAGTTGTGACTGCTACAGCCAGTGAAATTACACTATTTTGGGATGCCCCAGACGACCCCTTCAACGAACTTGAAATGTATGAAGTCAGGTTCTTCATCAAAGGACGAGATGCAAATGCGACGATCATTCGGGCTGGACGAGCGCCTAAATATACTTTTGAGAATTTGAAACAGAAGACTGAGTACGGATTCCAAGTGAGAGCCAAGACCATTTCGGGCTGGGGAGAATTCTCACCTGTGGTCTACAAACGAACGGGACAACTCATGGCTAGCTTTGTGGGCGAAGAGGAATACAGTCAGCAGGGACTCATGATTACTATCATTGCTGTTGCTGTAGCTCTCCTACTCGTTTTCCTTATAATTGCTGCTGCCCTGTTCTTCCGGGGGTAAGCTAATCAATATTTGTTAATTTGCTAATTGGTTATTATTAATTATTGCCATATGAGTGTTAGTTTAATTTCATTAGTCCATCCTAATTATTAGCGTCCGGCTGTTTTTATCCCCTCAATATTTTATTCTTTGTACTTCTGGCAGTTGAGTTAATTGCCAATTTCTGTTTTCATTAGGTTTTTTGCATGATTTTTCCATTTACTAATAATGTTTACTAATGTTGTCTTTACAGCCGCGGAAATGATGAATGCAATAAGAAACAACCGAGCGATTGTGACACACTGGAATACAGGAATGGCGAAGGTGAGAAAATGATTTTAATTCGTATCTATTTGTGTACCTGCAATTTTTCGTTTTCATTTTTCATTTACTAATATATCAGTAGTAATTCTAATTTTGTGTTTAAAAGTACATAGTTTCCTTGTTTTTAAATTTTACAATGTTCTTAGATTATTAATTGGGCAGATCAATGTTTAATATTAGATCTGATAGCTTTTTATTATAAAGTTTATGTTTTTCTATTTTTGTTATACCCGTCGACTTTTAATATTTTAAAATTAAATATCAACGAATGTCAGAACTGATGGGTAATTTTTTAAGATTTTATGTATGAATATCTTGCAAAAAACTGATTCGATTGTATCTTGTTTTAATTTTTATTGCTGCACGGATACTGCTCGTCTGCCGATATCGATGCTGCTGCACTTGAAACTTAATTAATTGCAAAAACCAAAACAAAAAACTTTTCTTGCTCTTTGTAACGAAAAATCCTTTGCAACTATCTCGAAAAAAACTTTAAAATATCTATTGATCTTAAACCTGTAAATCTCTCAGGACTTGTAGTGACTTACAGTAAGTTCTGATTTAATACAACAATTGATATATACAATTATTATGTGTAATGATTCCAAATGACGCAATTACTGTATATAATATAGATTTAGTATTTATTAGTTCGTGCCTTAATGTTTTTTTTTGTTTTTTTTTTGAATTTTTTTATGTTTGGCGATTACGCTGCTCGTCTTGTGTTGGTGTCGTGGTGTCTGCTGCTCGCTCTTAAAAAATAAAAACGCTCTCGCATCTTGATTAATATTATACGAAAAAATGTATAGAGCTTTCACATGTGGACTCTCCTCCAATCATCCCCACACATACCACAACTAGCAAATGTAAGTGTATACAACTATGAACTAAGTAGGTGTGTAGCAGTACATGATTTGTAGATAACTAGTAGATGATTAGGTATGAATGAGTATATGTAAATGTACGTTTGTATAAAGTTTTCATAGTAATTTTGGTATAATTTCAGTATTTACAATCTAATGTTTTTGCATTCATGAGTAGTAAATAGTTTGTAAAAAAGAATTGTATAAGTATAGAAGTACGTCAAAGAATTGTACACACAATAACGATGGTACAGATATTGTATACTTAATACCACACGTTCTGTAATAATTTGACGGGAGTTATAGACTGTGAGGCTCGGATTATAAAATTACACTGTACTAAAAAGCTAAACTATGTATGATCGAGCGTGATGAGGCTGTTGTAGTTGTTGTTGTTGTTAATATTGCTGATGGGGAACGGTGTTCACGCACATATTCATCCTTATTTTCCGTACGACTGCCAGTGCATGGTTGTTCCAAGTCTTATTATTATTACTATTATTGCATGTCTATGTTATTGTGTTTGTGTGAACATTTATGTGTTTAATTTCCTTGTTTGAATTGAATGCATTCATATTTACTTAATGTGACAGAATTCCCTATTGTACATTGTGTCAGATAAGTATTAGTTGTTGTAAATGTGGTGTGAAGAGTGGGCTCTTCTCTTCTGGCTTTTGATAGCATGGCTGCGAATCTGCCATATACATATACGTAAACTCTGAAAAGGTTTGGTTGGTTCGTTGTTGCATGTGATAAAGCCATTTCAGTGAATAATAATTTACGTTGTTTTTCTACCTTTCCGATGTACAGTTTCGGAAATTGTTATAGTGGGTTTTTTGTTTGTTTGTGCGTGTGTGCATTGTTATGATTATTACTATTATTATTATTTGGTTTAATTGAAGTGATTTTTTTCGCATTTTATTTAGTTTTACGATTTCATTATCTACTTTGTACATTGTAGTACATAGTTAATATACTCACGCGTACCTATATTTATGTGTACACCAATAATAATCATGTTTCTCTTTTTTTTTTATTTTCGCTTTCAATCATCCCTCAGTGACGACGCCATTGTTCAGTCACTTGGGCAGCCGAACATATATTGATCCACATACCTATGAAGATCCGAATCAGGCCGTGAGGGAATTCGCTCGTGAAATTGATGCGTCTTGTATTAGTATCGAGGCTATTATTGGCGGTGGTGAGTTTGGAGACGTGTGTAAAGGGAAGCTTCGACTAGCAGGAAGGACGGAAATTGATGTGGCAATCAAAACATTGAAACCTGGCAGTTCGGACAAGTGCAAGATGGACTTTTTAACGGAGGCTAGTATTATGGGACAATTTGAACATCCAAATGTAATCTTCCTTCAGGGAGTTGTGACCAAATCAAATCCTGTTATGATCATCACCGAATACATGGAGAATGGATCATTGGACACTTTCCTCCGGGCAAATGATGGCAAATTCCAAGTGATTCAGTTGGTCGGGATGCTTCGTGGCATTGCGGCCGGCATGCAGTACCTCTCTGAAATGAACTATGTTCACCGGGATCTGGCTGCCCGGAATGTACTTGTCAATGCACAGCTGGTGTGCAAAATTGCCGATTTCGGCTTGTCCAGGGAAATCGAGTCTGCTACTGAAGGAGCTTATACCACTAGGGTAAGGGTTTTTATCGTTCATTGATGCTTGAACGTCCATCTATTTAAACTTTCAAATCCTATCATACTAGTTATTTTAGGATTGGATTTCTGACGTATGTATATAAAGGAATGGAATGAATAGAAAAAAATGTCTGACTTTTTCCACTATTAAGTTTTCACACTTAGTTATTAGAGTATGTATTTACCTTGTGAAAGTGCATTGAAGTTGATTGGCAGTAAATCTGAAGTGTCGTTAATTTAAATCCTTTCGGTATAAATTTATAGGGTGGGAAAATTCCAGTAAGATGGACAGCACCTGAAGCGATAGCATTTAGAAAATTTACCTCAGCCTCAGACGTTTGGAGTTTTGGCATCGTCTGCTGGGAAGTCATGTCATATGGGGAGCGTCCGTACTGGAACTGGAGTAATCAGGACGTGATCAAGTCCATCGAGAAGGGTTACCGTCTCCCCCCGCCCATGGACTGCCCAGAGTCCATTTATCAACTCATGTTAGACTGTTGGCATAAGGAGAGGTCACACCGTCCGACTTTCTCTAACATTGTCGCTACTTTGGATCAGCTCATCCGTCTCCCTGATACCCTGGCGAAGATCGCACCACACAGGTAATTATTTATTCCAACTGCAATTGAAAGCATTGAAGTTGGTCAGAATATATTATTAATCGTCACACATAAATACACTTTTGGACAAAGTTTGTTTGTTGATATTGTATCAGGTATTGATTCCAAGTAGCATTTTTGAATAGTTGTAGAGTTTTTAAAATTTACAGTAATTATTATTAGATTTTTGCCGGTTGCATAATTATAACAACCTGGATATTATACTTCTTCCTTGGAATAATAAATTTCATCGATTTTAATTATACTTGTGTGTATGGTAGCAAATTTAATTGTTACAAGCATTATTAACCTTTATGCAGTGTAGTCTAATAATGTATGATAATTAATTTCAAGCGAAGAAAATTTTTGGATCATCTGTAGCGGGGTTATAACTTTTTGGAGAAGGGAGACGTAGACATTTAGAGAATTGATTTTATTTTGGTGTTGGGTTAATTGCAGTAGTTGGAGAGACCCGCCCCAGAATCCTTACTACTATAGTCTGTTCCGACAAACTGATTGGTATCCCCCGTATCATCACCAACAGGATTGGAATGTATAACAAAAGAGCCATTTTACAATTATTGCAAATTACGCTTTACATGCTTCGAGGTATAATGTTACATCAGTTATCAAATTAATTATCATTACTAAACTATTATTAACCACTATTTATTGTATGCTGTCCATGTATCTATACGTCTATGATAATTTAAGGTATATTTGTCTGGTCTTATTATACTTATAGTCTCTGTATTGCAAGCTGTAAATTATAGCCATCACATCTTATTCTATCAAGATTTTCTTACTTAAGAGCACTATTTCAAGCTTCTCTTCAGCTCTTGCAATTCTTCTGTTTACTAATACACCTAAATTATAAAATCGACCCCTGTTTTACTAATAATCTTGAAATTAATTGCAATTGCCTTGCACAGCAATTTGTAATCTAAAGCTTGATGACGTGAATAATTTTGGATGGCGACGAAACATATTACGAACATTAATAATGCTCTCTTGTTATTGATTCCAAAGTGTGTCGCGATATTCAAAATCCTTTTCCTGTAATAGTAATAATTTCCTGCGTTAATAATAATATTAATTTAACGACGTATGATATTCACAAAATCAAAAAGACACTTTTCTTTGCATTGTACTCTTGTTATTGATTGCTTCCTACGTTTCCTATTTCTCTGTACACAAACGATTTTCCTTTTTTAGTACATTCCTTTAAATTATAATATATGAAATTGCTTGTGTGGTTTAGAAGGTAGTAATGTTAATATAGCTGGCGTAACTATAGAGTTGACAGTGACTTGATTAGTTGATTATATAGATTTTTCCATGAGTATTGCACTATACTTGAGGGAAAGCAATATTTTTAATGTTGATGGAATGTATTTTATGACTGACGCCTCTTTTTAAACCAACGAGTATCTATACCTATAAGTATTTACTTTCCTTCGGGTTGTGTTAATGCGGTTTTTTGTAAGTGTAATTTTTCTTGCATGTGAAAGTATACTTTAAATATGTGGAAATGATTTTCGTGATTGCAGTGTGGGTGGAAAGATTTTATACTGATTTTGTTGATTTTTCTCCCTTTTGCAGGACAAGTGAGGAGCTGGTGCTGTTCGAATCAGTCGAAGAATGGTTAGAGTCAATCAAGATGGGAAGGTACGGGGAGTTGTTTCGGAATGCGGGCGTCACCACTGTTGACGCTTTACTCAGACTGACTGTTCAAGACTTAGCCGTGGTCGGAGTGACGTTGGTGGGACATCAACGGAAAATCATTAATAGTATTCAAGCCATCAGAACACACTTAGCCCAAGGTTTTCTCGTCTGACAGTCAGCATTTATCTACGCATAAAACAGTGTAGTAAAATATAAGTATATAAAGAAAAATCCTCCACCGTTTCTCGTAACATTTAAAAAGTGTGTGTAAAATAAATAATTCCTGTACTATTCCTCCCCGAGTGAAAAGGACACTTAAAAAACTACCCCTTCATAATAGTTCCTGTCAAGACTAAACCCGGAACCCCTCCATTTTTACGTCAACACGGTGCAACGATCTCGTGATTTTTTTCTTATAATACATAATTAATAGAAAAGTGAATCAGAGAATTGTTAGCCCTGGTCCCTCTCTCCTACTAACTTTTTTATAGTACGAGGTACAATGTTGTCCATGCCCTATGTCCGCCGCCAAATCGTATTTTTCCGGCCAGATTATAGGAATATTTGAGCAGCAGAGAAAATCATATAAGAAACGGTAACCGTCAACGACTCCCAGTCCTCCCTTTATTGATCTCATCACATATCGTCGTCTCCGGTTTTGTCACAGTTAATAAATAATTACTCGCACACAAATATCCAGATAACCAAAAGTCTCGCAACGGAACTGTTTTTGGTTTTTGTGTGCGTGCGTGAGAATTATAAGATGTAATTATTATGAATATCCATTGTATTTAATTATAACAAAAAGAAGCGACGAAAATTGATGTTTCTTAATGTCGTCCTACATACCGCATTTATTAGAATTTAACAAAAAATTGTTTGTATTTACCTGTAAACATGTTATTTATTCGTATGCATGTAAACATTAGTGGTTAAGATGTGTAAAATTGTAAATAATTAATTAAATGTACACTATTTGCTAATAAGTAATTAATATTGTTCGTACGTTCTAGATTAAAGTTATAGTATTATTCCTACATTAATCTAATTATATTCAATAATAATAGTCTTCTATACATGAAAATCGATGTGTACAAAAATGAATTATAAGCTCTAAATACGTAATTAAGTATATATTGGATGATTACACTTTCAATTGCACTTGTGAAAGTCTTCAATCAAATAGTGTTTATGTTAGATTTGTAATGGACTTGGATTGTATTCTTGACTGTTTACTAATTGTTTCCAGTAATCCTAACCGGTTGTCTCATTTTGTGAGAACTGGCGAACAGTTGGTTAGCTATAAACTATATAGTTAAGCAATCATTTGTGTTCGTCAAAAGCTCCAGTGGCTCTAAGCAGTATGTTATATTATATGAAAAGTCATATATAAAGGTAAATTTTAGATTATTAATGTTCTTTGTGTCTACTATTTAAGAAATTAAGAATGTCATGTGTACTGTGTCAACGCTTTATGTGTCTCATTGTATACATTTTATCTCTGAATGTAGAATCATTAGTGCTGGACTGCAAATCCAACAATGTCTACAGTCTTATCTTGCTTGAAAATTGTTATGAATGTATACTTTAGAAGACGAAATTTGTCAATTATTGAAAAAATGAACTACGTGCTGTCAGTTCACTATACTTAAGTAATAAAATTATTGTTTGAATTGCTAAAATCGTATAATAAATCAGAACTCGCGAGCTTGAACAAATAAACCGTTCATGCAATCAAGTCAGCTAATTTCCATTAGTAAGACTTTGTTTGCCTGACCGCAGGAAATTTTTCGGAATTCGGAGAACGTTGGAAGCTACTACATGTATGGAGTAATTTTAAGCTATTTTATTATATATGCAGTAAATATATAATAATTAAGACTGTATGACAAACAATAATGATGAATGAATGTAAACGGTATCAAGTTTCTAAATGTACTTTTTTCAACTTTAACAACAGCTATTTCTCGAAATTTTTTTAAAACTAATTTATTCATTCAGTTTTGTGTACATGACTTGTTGATTTTCTACTGTCTTGCCCAAGTATAGAACATTCCTGAGCTCTGGTTTATTAGTTTTGTTATAAGAAGGTCAGTGTTGCAAAAGTTAGCAATAACAAATAACAGTATCTGAAGTTATATACAATGAATTCTTTTTCCAATCATTTGTTTGACACTGGATCTAAAATTTTATTTTGTAAGTATCTATAATTATATGGCAAACTATAATAATAACCTTGATTGTGATATGTAATTACAACAGAATATTTCTGAAATATTTATAAGTAAGTGAGCTACAGCTGTACGTAATAAATATGTACAACTCTAGAAGAAAAGGATTCAACGGCCAACGAATTATAAATATTTGTCATTATAGTAGAATTAGTTCTGGATTTAAAAAATACTATAAATGTTGTAAAATTGTGGTGTTACTATTTGTATTTAGACATAGTCAGTAATCATTCACAATAATTTTCCAGTTGTTTTCTTTTGTACTTTTTCATTTTTAGTGCACAATTCTCACTACTCATATTTTTCAATAGTGTGAACTGTTGTTTTGTTTAATGGTTTTCTTATTCCGGTTCTTATCTAGTTTTAGAGTATTGTTTATAAGTTTTAATAATTTCTTGTGATTTCAGTTACAAAGCTATTCTTTTTTGTAAGTTTTGATTATACCTATATCTTGTTGACTATAAATTGTTATTTCTTGCACAACTTTTGTTTCCTCTAGTAATGTTTTTAGCTATAGGAATATACCATTAAAATCAATATAATATTAATATTTTAGATTTATTATAAGCTCTAGAGATAGCTTGTAAGAGGTATTGTTAATAATAACCTGTACATACATATTATTCTATAAATCAGATGTAATTAACTGAAAATATGCTGATAACATAGAGCTATGATGGGATGTGAATAATATTACTAAACATTTTGTGTGTAGTGTGCAAATGATAAACAAGGAAAATAAAGTCGCATTGTTTTGTACTGAAATATAAAAACTGGGTGTTTGTAATATTTATTTTTTATAATTCGTGCTAGTATTATTAGTCATTCATTCTATAATTATTACAAAAATATAAGAAAAATTTAGTTTTATTCAAACCTGAAGAAAAACAATCTCACAAATCCATTTTGCTAATTCCCATAACTGGTAAATCCCGCTGTAGCAAAGAAGCTCAAAACCATGTCCAGTTGTGCCTTGTAGTTCTTGGTAACCTCGCATTCTTCCAGAGCCTTCAAAGTCTCAGCTGCTCGGGTTTTAAAAGCATTGCAAAACGCAGGTTTTCTGGCAATAGCTTCGGCGTAGTTGTTATATGGATTAATGGAGTCCAAAATAAACGGAATGGAATGCTTGTAATTTGGATGAAAATCACAGAACCTGATACGGATCTCATTAAATTTTTCCATGTACTCCAAAAATCGACGATACGCAGTCAAAATATTTGTATCAGCTTCTTGAGCAGCTTTAATGGCAACCAGTTCCATGATGTAAGATAGTCCGGAAATATACTTCCCCGGTGGCACTACATTTTTCCCCCATAGTTTAGCCAGTCGGATGACATATTGAGTAAATTGCGACTGCTCTCGAACAAACTGAACAGTCCTTTCACTCAAACTACTGCTATAAAAATGCCAGTCCCTTGTTGGATTTTCGCATCTCCCGATTTCCTCCAGGGTCAACTCAGTTTGTGCGTCAACATTTTCGCTGAAAGAATAAGCCAGTAGGAGGTCGAATTTAATTTGGACTTTCTTGGTGCCCAAGTCGATTGGAAACTTGAGCATAATTGTGTGCTTAAGGTTTTGTAGAAACCTGTTCCTGAAGTTGGTGCCGGTCCACTCTTTAAATTTGGAAGGCAAATTTTCCTTCAAAACCCAAAAGATCTCGCCACGAACTTCGGGTAAATCAGTAGTATGTCTACCTCGTACAAAAAAAACAACATCATAATCAGGCTCGAAACTGTATCCGAGAGAACTATTTTTTCCCATGCTTCCAGCGATTAGCTGTCGTGAAATCTTCACATTTGAATTTTGCTTTATAAGTTTGGCGACCCCATCAAAGATTTTGTTCCCAAGGGTCCTGTACTTACGGAAATTCTCAACTTGATCTGTAGCAATCTTCATCAAATCGTTTTTTAGCCTGGACGAGTTCTGAAAAGAATGAAACATTTAAGGGCTTTAAACTTAACTAAAATATGGAAGAAAACATTATTAATTATAAACGACATTATTTAAATTAAACTAGATTTTGCTACATTACAAATAGTGAGATCCCTATACTTACATTAGGACCTGTGTCGCTTGGTTTTTTTCTTGACATAGACTTCGATAAGCCTGCGATAAATTCTGAGAAGTCATAATTATCCAATTTTAAATCAATAGCATCTATTAACTCCGTGTTGTCCGCTCCGTGTCCATTCTCAGCCACAATAGCGGGGAGTAAATCCTCAGTAGGTTCGGCCATGTTAACTTTTAACCAGAGATGTGTAAAATACTTGATTTTAGAAATCAAAATACAAATACTTTTTATTTTTTTCGTACCATAAGATACAAAATACCAAATAAGATACTTCAAAGTATTTCTTCCAAATACTTAAGTAAAATACTTTGAAATATATCCAACCAAGATACTAAAGTACCAAATACTATTTCAAATACCAGGTACTTCAGATAAAATACCTCTATACTAATCCATAGGAAATATACGGCAAAACGTCACAAAAACGATTTTGTTAAATAATTGTATGCATTTTTGTTGTATACTTGACGTTTTATAATAATTAAAAAACGTTCTGCACGACATTTTAAGGCAACAAATAACTTTTTGCAAAGTTTTTCCGGCAAATTTTAAAAAATAAATATTTTACGCAAGTATTTTATTTAAAATACTTTTAAATATGTTCACAGATACAGATAAAATACTAAATACTTCCTACTTCGAGAATGTGTAAAATACCAAATACAAGATACTATTACTAACTTTTTGTTTTCAAAATTCAAAGTACTAAATACTATCTTAGTATTTTAAATATTATTTTGTACTTAAGTATTTCAAGTACTACACATCTCTGCATATTGTCAGCGAGAAAATATTATTTATGTATGTGTTTTTGTCCTGTGCTGTATATGTATATTTGTGTATGTATGTAAATGTGTTCGTCTGTGTTATTTTTGTCATGTCGTTTGTGTGTGTGTGTAAAACTTTGTCCTGTCCTGTCCATTCCACTTCACACCTGCTTGCCAAATCCCGCTTGACACAGTAGACAAGTCCTATCTCCCTTTGCCATCTTCCCTATGACTTCCAGTTTACCTGTTGATGACTGATGGGGGATTTGTCACCCATCGACAGGCAAGCTGGAAAATTGATTTTTAGAGGCAGAGAGGATTTTTGTCATTCTCTCTCTGACTCTCACACAGTTCTCTTCACTTTTCGATACATATATATAGTTTGAGATCATTTTAGATCCTCTCGAGAATATTAAATAGTTTATAGTCATTACGGACGGAAATATTGTGAATTTAATAGTTTAAAGTCGATATCAGACTATTTAGGGAATTAATAAGTTAGTTTATAGACATATCGGTCTGAATCGTGTTGGGAATATTTGGGAAATATTGAATAAAAAGAGAAATTAGAGAGACGGAATAAATATTTATTTAGTAAACATTAGTCTACTGCCATTTCCACTTCAGCATCCACAAGTTCTTCGACAATATGTATACCTACGTCTACATACTCCCGTTGCACTGATGAAAAATCCGGAAACTTTCTATTCTACGATTCCTGTGCATTTAATTAAACAATTTTAGCAAAATTGGAATGTATCCATAATTATTCGAATCAGGACCTTCAAAAATTGCATGGAATAATTATCCAGACAAATATTTTTATTAGTTTACTAAGATATGATAGTGTCGATTGTGTTTGTCGATATGTTAGTGTTTTTACTATTAACGAACAAAACTCCGAGAGTTTTCCTATATGGAGATCTCTTATAGCGAAAGTCCGGTGTATGTATCTATATTGAGCTCCAAAAGAAATAATTAGAACTGCAAATTTTAAACAGCTCGTACGATGATGTTTTACTAGAAAAGTAAAAGATCCTGGGAGATGTAAATTAGAGAACTATATACACTGGACTACGCTACAAGAGAACGCTATGGCTATAAATGACCAAAATGAGTCTCTTACATAGGAATTCTCTTTGAATTTTAGAAAGAGCTAGTTTGCATATAACTATGTATGATATGTGGGCCCAAAGGATCTCATACAGAAAGAATTCTCTTATAAAAAGATGTCTTATAGTGAGAGTCCGGTACTACAAGTTAATTTTGTCAAAAGGAAATAAAAACCTTTGTATACATAAAATGTTTTTTGCATGTTCTAGCATGGCGGTCTCCTCGCTCGTCTCCGAAGTGTGAAAAGACTGAAATTACGTCAATCGTAAGCGCATAAACTTGTCAAAATCAAAAAAAGCAAAGCCAATGTACATAATGCGTATTTCTATTTTTATTTATAACATCATTGTGTACAATTTCGACCAGTATTTGTGCAAACATATCGCTACTGAAGGTGCAAGGTGAGCTCTATCTCTATTTTTTTAGATTATTCAATGTGCGTTGTCTAATCTAATATTTGAAATCTATCAAATCTATAATTTAAAATGTATTAGACGTAAAAACTCACAGACTAGAGAGAACGTAAACTTTTATTTACAACTGACATCTTGTGATGCTTGCCCGTAGACACAGTAATAGTAATAATTTGTTTATCATTTTCAAGAATAATAATAAATACATTATAATATGTGTATTATATATATATTATATGTAATATAAACAAAAAGAGAAATCATAGCAATTATAAAATGCATTTTGGTTGGAGATGTACTCAATTGGACTATATACTTATTACTAGAACTGGGCAAATTACAGGATAATTTCATGATAATTTGTAGTTTGTACATGGAACCTCGCTATAAGAGGCCTCCATATAAGAGAATTCTCTGTATAAGAGATCGTTTGGGCTCGCATGTCATACATTGTTTTATGCATACGAGCTCTCCTTATAAGAGAATTTCTATATAAGAGGCAGATTTTGGTTATTTATAGCGTTCTCTTATAGCGAGGATCCAGTGTAATTAGTAATTTGAGTCGCGAGGAATGTAATTTATAATTAGTAATTTGAGCAACAAGAAAATGTAATTTGCAATTTATAATTGGTAACTTGAGCTATGAGAAATGTAATTTGTAATTAGTAATAATTATACTATTACAGAAATAACAGGGTAGTTTATGAACATGTAATTGAACTACGTAATTCAATTACATTTTTAAGTAATTCAATGAAATTTTTACGTAATTCAATTACATTTTTACGTAATTCAATTACGGTTTTACGTGAATCAATGACATTTTTACGTAATTCAATTACATTTTTACGTAATTCAATTACATTTTTACGTGATTCCATTACATTTTTACGTAATTCAATTACATTTTCATGTAATTCAATTACATTTTTTAATTTGTAATTTGGGTTGCAAGAAATGTGATTTGTAATTGGTACATAATTAGTAATTTGAGTCGCAGGTTATGTAATTTGTAATTAGTAATCTGAGCAATAGAAAAATGTAATTTGTAATTGGTAATTAGTAATTTGAACAATTAGAACTGTTATTGGTGATTTGTAATTAGCAGAAATGTAATCTGGACAGCTCAGCTAATTACATAGTACATATATACAAGTGATTGCAGAACCAACATAATAAATAATAATAAATAATAGTTTACTAATAGGGAATTGAAATTAATCTAGACCATCAATAATTTATGTGGTTCAAAAATTCAAACACTCTGATATCATGTTCCCTCGTTTGGGTTAGTGAGATTGTGGTGTAGGGTTCGAGATGCTCGAAATAAAAACCTGAAGTCCCTACATAGCTGCTGCATTCACTGCAACGGGTCCTCTCGCAACGATATGTTTGTAAACGGAACTGGAAACCGGGTTTGTGCATGCAGATTAATCTTGCCGTCTGGCTGGAAACTATAAAATACCCTGGCGTCTGGACACTGTAACATTTTTTGTTTCTATAGATCTGCCTACAAATACTTGTTCCGGTTATGTTGATTCTTTTGAGTCCTGAAATTGAAAAAAATTGGCAATTTTACATTTAGTCGCACAAACTAAGTATAGCAGCTTAAATGATTGTGGGTAGGTATAAAATTGGTGTGTACATTTGGTTTTTGAAAATTTTTGCCGGTTCAAATGTAGCAATTGTACTTTATAGAGCTTCTCCAGAAACTTAATCGAACATTAAAACAACTACAAAGTGTTCCAGGAAAGCAACCACATTCACTGAACTCTCGCTATAAGAGAACGCTATAAATCACCACAATCAGTATCCTACATAGGAATTATCTTATCGAGAGAGCTCGTATGTATATAAGTATGCATAATATGCGGACTCATATGATTTGTTACACAGAGGTTCTCTTATATATGAAGATCTCTTATAGCGACAGACCGGAGTAATGCAATAACCCACTGTAGAGCTCCTTCTCTTGGTGTCTCCAAAATAAACTCCAAAATATTTGTCAAATCCAAATATTAGCCACAAGTTTAACATTAAAATAAACTCTACTGTATGGAATATTACGTTTATTATAGAGAAGTGATGACTTATAGAATAGAGTGTGTTCCATTCCAGCTTCCCCCAACCTTCCTTTGAATTCCGACAGTTTCTCCTTCTGCAGAAAAATGTGATCTAATTGGAGGAGGGACAGTGCCGACCATATGGTTAGTTCCTCCAAAAACGGTAGGTTTTCCAACTCGTTTATGATATCAGCAAAGGTCTGACCAGTGTGACTACAGCTTGAACAAATTCCAGTCACGTCGAGGTGGCGTATATTAGCGAACAACCGAAGAACGCCAGGGAAGGGTGTCACTTCAGGCTCAAAATACATGACGTCCTTATGTTGTACATAATAGTCCCTAATTAATGTCCTTCTCAAAACTAGAGTCGATACAGTTGTGCAAACACAGTCATGGACATAGTTGTAAGGACCGTTGACGGGGCTCTTTATTTTGGGCGGGACAAGGTTCAGGGCAACTTTCTGCAATTGTGGGAAATTCTTTGGAAAGTCCATCCATGAGAAGCAATCCATGAGGTCCACCTCCATCCAGCCGATCAATTTTACTTCTTTCAACGAAGGAAATGCATTCTTGCGTTCCGGCTCTAGAATTTAAAAGAGATGACCAAATGTAATGTTACGTTCAATTATTACTACCAAATATTTGATGGGCTTGTGGGAAATCGTCAAAAAAGGCAACAAAATAATTACTGCAGAATCAAGTTTCCCTAAAGGGGCCAATATAATACCAAAAATAAGTAATCCAAAATTGAGGCGAAAATAATACACTGAACTCTCGCTATAAGAGAACGTTATAAATCACCAAAATTAGTCTCTTACATAGGAATTATCTTGTAGAGAGAGCTAGTTTGCATATAACTATATATGATATGTGGGCCCAAAGCCTCTCTTACAGAGAGAGTTCTCTTATACGGACATCTCTTATAGCGAGAGTCCGGTGAATGATCTTTGATATATGTAAAACCAAATTTGTCGGTGTTTCCTCAAAAACGATTTGTAGAACCTACGTAGATACGATCGCATATATACACCGAACTCTCGCTATAAGATATCTCCTTTTGTAAGCGAACTCCTTCTGTAGGAGAACTTATGTGGTCGCATATCATACATGGTTGTATACATACGAGCTCTCTTTCTATACAAAAATTCCTATATAAGAGACTGATATTGGTGATTTCTAGTGTTCTATCATAGCGAAAGTCCTGTGAATTAAAAATTATGTATTTATGAAAATATCTTTTATTTAGACATACCGTCATTTACAGGAGAGTAAAAACCTCTGCCCGCCATTAGAGCAAACGTTGAAAGTGTGCAACTGAGGTGGGTCAAGGTAGATGATGTCAATTGTCCTAAAGTAAACAACTGCTCGCTGATCTCGATATTTTGGTACAATTGTAGATGTTCCAGCTGTTTGTCAGAAACCTTGCAACTAAGAACTAGACGCAGAAGACTGGGTCGAAAAAATTGAACAAAATTTACAAGATCTTTGGCTTCATCCAAACCAACCAAGTGGCTTCTCAAATATGTAATAACATTTAATGGAACATCGTAGTTGGATTGAATTGGCATAACGAAATAAGGATGAGTTTTCAATTCAAATTTAAAGCGCTTCAAAGTTTTCAAAGTTGGTACCCGGATAGGAAAGTTCCTAAGTTCAAACATTTTAGATCCAAAAACCTCTAGGTTAGGAAGCAGCTTGGGTTCTTTGCCTTTGTTTACTAAATAATATTTGAGGAGGTTCTGATTGTAGTAGCAGTGCTTGCGGTCGCCAAAATCCAATTCCAATATTTCTTCCGCCCTTTGGGAAATGACAAACTTGATGAACATTGCAAAGGGACATGTAGTGGGAATTTCATCAAAGGTGCGAATAAATCTGAATTTGATTTTCTCCAACACTTTGCCATATGTTTCTTTGATTTTTGCAGTTATTTCTTTCTGTGGGAGTGGCTTCTTCCCACGTTTCCAATCTTTCTTTAAGCAATCAGTGTGCGTGTTGACGTTGCCATCCGCGCAAGATTGATGAATCCCATTGAAAATTATAGTGTCTTGGTTGTTCTCCCCACGTCCAGTAATTGTTTGCAGAAAATTGTTAAAAGCCATTAGCGCGCGGCAAGGATCATCTAGTGTGACTTGGGCGCAGATTGGGTAGTTTTTGCTTTTTATCCTTAAACATTCACGGGAATTGGCACACCAGTCCTTGCTAACCAGTGAAGCCCGAATTAGGTCTTGAGGGCTTAAAAACTCCAAAATATTACGTAGAATCTGCAAGTAGATAAATAAAAAATCCAAGATAAATTTGAAAAACCATTATACTGTCACCTGTCATTGTTTAACATTTTTTATTATTTAATTCTTGTACATAAACATACATATAACACTAGATATTGCAGAATTGATGCAAGGTTTGCTCTCTCCTCAAAAATTCTAAAATTCAAGTATATAAATGGCGTGTAACCTTTCATGCATTTAGGAAATAGTTATGCAACAACATGGAGGTTTTCCACCACCTTAGGGTTACAAATTGAGTTCATATACATACATAGAAAGCATTGTTCAAATCTTCAAATTATAATTGCACGTGAAGCAAAAAACTTACCAGGGCATTCGAAAATACTAGCTCTACTGCTGGTGATTGTTTCTCTATATTTTGGCTTTTTTGAGTATTGTCAATACGTTCAGCGCAATTACTTTCATTAGACATAATGTCGGATGATTCAATTTCCGAAGTGCACAAGAGGTCCACAAATTCAAACACTCTGATATCATGTCCCCCCGTTTGGGTTACTGAGATTGTGGTGTAAGGTTCGAGGTGCTCGAAGCGAAACCCAGAAGTCCCTACATAGCTGCCGCCAACACTGGAATGTCCACAGTAACGCTCTGTTTGTAAACTGAACTGGAAACCGGGTTTGTACCTGCAGATGCTTCTTGCCGTAAGGCTGGAAGCTATGAAATACCCGGGCGTCTGGTTGCTGTAACATTCCGTGAATGAATATAGCCCGTATACCTCCACACAAATGCTTCTTCCGTGAATGTTGATTTTTTTGAGTCCTAAAATTTAAAAAAATACAATGCCGGTAGGGACATTTCGTCAGACAAACTCAAAAAAGCTGCTTATATGATTCAACTACGAGGTAGAAATATTTTGACAAACAGGATGAAAACGATCTTTTGTGACGCTTTAGTAGATTTTGGTCTATAATAAAAAAAACTGAAAAAAATGCGGTCGCCGGTTTTGGACCAGTCACTCCCATGTTCTGACAAGAATGACCAATTTTGTTATAATCGTGTAGAGCGCGTTTAACCCTGTTTGGTTCGGAGACTTTGAGAACAATAAAACGTATGCAAGATGTTCTAAAAGCATACAGTATGATGTCATTAAAAATTAGGAATTACTATAAATATTACGTTCGTGGTAGAGAAGAGATGACTTATAGACTAGGAGGTGCTCCAAGCCAACTTCCCCAAACATTCGTTTAAATTCCGACAATTTTTCCTTCAGTAGGAAAATATGATCTAAACGGAGGAGAGACAGGGAAACTGGTTGAATGGTTAGTTCTTCCAAGAGTGGTAGATTTCCCAACTCGTTAATGATATCAGCAAAGGTCTGATCCGCATAATTACATTTCAATTTCATTTCAGTCAGGTTCAGGTGGCGTATGTTAGCGAACAACCGAAGCACGCGAGGGACGGGTGCTAATTCCCGCTCAAAATAGAAGTAATCGTTATATTCATCATATCGCTCTGAAGTTCTCAAATTGAGAGTCGATAAACTTTTGCCGACACAGTCATGAACATAGTTGTAGCTGTACGGACCATTGACCGACCGTAGTATTCTCTCCGGAATCACCCGTTGTGGGGGTTCAAGTGTCAGGAAGAGTTTCTTTAATTGTGGGAAATTCTTTGGAAAGTTTATCCATGGGAAGAAATCGATGAGGGCAACTTCTATCCAACCGGTCACTATTAGTGTTTTCAATGAAGGAAATGCATTTTTGAATTCGGGCTCTGAAATAAAAAAAACGAAAACAATTAAAAACACCAAAATAAAAAAAATCAAAGTATGTTCCGAAAAATTCATGCAGAAAAAGCGAAATGGTCACGGCCCTGATTATTTGACAATGATGATTTGGTATTGATGCATGAATGTATCAATTATTTAGGCATACCATTTTGTAGATCAGAAAAAAATCCTGTGCCGGCCATAAAAACAAAGGTTGACAGTGGACATTTGAGGTATGTCAAGGTTGAGGATGTCAATTGTCCAAGTGTGAAAAGCGTCTTGAAGAACTCAGCAGGCGGGTACTCCTCCCCTGTATCGAATCGTTCGTGAGGAGGATCCAAGATAATAGCTAAACCTAGAAGACTAGGTCGGAATACTTGAATATCGTTAACAAGAGTCTTGACTGCCCTCAAGCGAATTTCCACATTGGTGATTACTTTGAATGAGAATTCAGGGTTGGGTCTGTTGAAGATTCTTAAAATACGGGGAATTTCGGAAACAAACCAGAAGCGCTTTAAAGTTTTTATAGCTGGTGCCCGAATGGAAACCTCACAACATATACTTCCAAAAACCTCTAGGTTAGGAAAGCGCCTTGGATTGCCATCTTCGTCCAGTAAATAATAATTGGGGTCTTCAGAAGCTCCGTGCGCTCTTTTGTAAGGGCCAAAATCCAACTCTAAAATTTCTTCCGTTCTTTCGGCAATAATGAACCTGATTAACACTGCAAAGGGACATAAAATGGGAATTTCGTTGAAGGTGCGAATAAATCTGAATTTGATTTTCTCCAAAACTTTCCCATACGTTTCTTGATTTTTGCAGTCAGTTCTTCCTGTGGAAGTGGCTCGTCCCCACGTTTCCAATCATTCATTAGGCAATCCTTATGTTTATTAAAGTGAAAAACCGGGTCACATTGATGAATCCCATTGAAAATTATCGTGTCTTGGTTGTTGTTGCCACGTCCCGTAATTGTCTGGAGAAAATTGTTCAAATCCACCAGCGCCCGGCAAGGATTATCTTGTGTGACTTGGGCGCAGATCGGGTACGTTTTGCTTTTCTTCCTTAGACATTCCCGGGAATAGGCACACCAGTCCCTGTTTACCAGAGACGCCCGAATTATCTCCGGAGGACTCAAAAACTTCAAAATGTTTCCTACGATCTGGAAAATATTTAATTAAAAAATAAATACAAAACCAGTAACAATAGTTAGCTATAAAGATCATGCTGCATATATCATTATTAAAGTGCCAAGTGGGTTATCTTCGTATTACTTTAGTGCTAAATGGGTTTACGCGTATTGAAAGCATTTAAATCTACAATTTACGAATGAAAAAAAATATTTTAAACTGACCAGGGCATTAGAAAGTGCTTGCTCCATGGCTGACTGCTCCTCTACAGGAAGACGTTTTTGAATATTGTAATTACGCTCAACACAATTTCTTTTATTGGACTGCATGGCTGATCAAATAGTTACCCCTGTAATAACTACACACGATCCACTTAAACAATGTTATAACGAACCGATTTTGATAATTTAAATTTTTCTGTGTGCACTGCTACTTTTAGTTTGGGTATGTTGTTAAGAAACTGTATCTGTCAAATTGAAGATTCCAATTAAATTTTGTGTGTTGGTGTTATTATTTAAGTGAATTTACAATAATTGAAGTAGTTTTGTGTAAGTTTATATGTATACTGAACTCTCGCTATAAAAGAACGCTATGAATCACCAAAATCAGTCTCTTATGTAGGAATTCTCTTGCAGAGAGAGGTAGTCTACATGTATAACTATGCACGAGATGTGGGCCCAACCAAAAGATCTCTTACAGGGAAAGTTCTTCTATATGGAGATCTCTTATAGCTATAGTCCGGTGTATGTGTTCATTTACTACTTTGCTACTTTCATTACTCACTTGCTCCCGGACCCGGATAGGATCCGTGACGGTTCAATTTCCGTAATTCCCGGAAAATACGCAGGATTTAGACTGTCGTTCCACTAACTTAACTGACAAAATCCAACAAAGGTGAAAACGCTAGAGCTGACAAATTTAAATAAAAATAATTGTTTCCTACTTCTTGCTGTATGTAGTACATAGAATTTCAACAAAATGTGCAATAAGGGGTAAATAAGGTCCAATGTAAATTAATTTCTTAAAATCAAAACTTAAACAAGCGCAGGTCCTCCTGCCTTTATTTATTTATAACATTTGTGTACACCTTTGTCTATTAACTCTGTAGCCAAGTGCACCAATTTCTTAAAGGTGTTTTCTAAATTAAATATCCATACATACATATTGTACATTTATATACATATCTGGTTATACATACATGATTTGCACAAGCAATTGTTCTAACAATAAAATATTTTTAAAAGTTAATTTATTAATAGCCGAACGATTTAGTTTAGACCATCATTACTCAGATTTTTCTGTTAGGAAATCGTCTAGTTTGCTTCTGAACTTCTGGCTTTTAAAAAGTCATACATCTTTTATTATGGACGACGGCTAAATAAATTAAGTGGGTTAAATATGAACTTCTTTAGAAAGTGCTTGCTCCATGGTCAAGAAAATTCTTCGTGTCTTCTTTAAAATTGCGTTATTTACGTATATCGCATTGCGGAAATCGATGTAATGCGACGTATAGCGACAGAAAGCTTGTGCATTTACACTCTAATTCAAATTATTTAATAAATGTTACTACTGCATTGACGATCGAGTTCCAGTTTATTGATGTTTAATTCTGAACAAATGAAAAAATGCCCAAAATATCAAGTTTTCTGTCTAGAAATGGCCTTGTTTAGTTTTTTGCCACGGGCAGATTTTTTGTGTATTTGTCACATGGGGAGGAGAGAATCCCTAATATATATTCATAAATACATTCATAAATATATTCATAAATATATTCATTAATAAACTTTCATCATGGAGTGGGTTACTACAATTAGTTTCTCTTCACAATAATACTAAAAAGTTGTCGCAAAAAACAAATGACGTCGATTTTCTTAAAACGTGTAGGGCGAATGATATTATCCTTAAACGATTCCCAATTTCTGATGCATACGACCCTGTGAAAGCAAAATTGGCTGATGTTGAACGAAGTTTTTGTGATATTGTTTATTACAAGCAAACAAAAGTTTTCATACAGAGGTACATACAAAATTATCAGTTTAGAATCACCGCAAAAAGTTGAGAATTTTCACGAATTTTGGAGTGAAAAATGTGAAGAGAAATAGGCTGAAACCCTTCCCAAGACGCATGTCGTGGCAGTATAGCATAGTTTTGTATGCTGCTTGACGCTAAAATCAGGTATTTATACAGCAGGAAATATAAACTTATTCTTCCCTCGTATACTTATTCACACAATTTTTAAATATATTAGAAACTACATACATGCGCACATTTGAGATCTAATAATATATGTCATTGATTAAAATCAGAACCTATTTCAACACGGTTAGGGCTCTGTGAAAAACTTGCCTAAAAGAGCAGAAATGTAACGTTTTAAAGGGCACCCTTACTGATTTAAGAGAAAAACCTTCAACTTGCAATAGAAAATATTTCTACTGACACTGTCCGTAACTGCAGCGAAATTATATTATGTCTAACCTTCATCCATTCAAGCGGTACAAACTCGATGAAGGTGAAATTATTAAAGGATGTTCAGGCTTGGCATCCTTGGATAAGGAGGTAAATGAAGACGACGATGGGATGGAAATGCCGACCTTAGTAAGTTATTTTTCACAAAGATTAGTGAAAGATGAATGTGTTTCATATTATGGTCGAGAATTGTTTTAACACAATCAATTTTCTACATATTACTTTCTTGTTCAGCACCTGGAAAATCTGAAATCTCGAGAGCAGGAAGCAAATGAAGATGACCCGGATGATGAGATTGCAATGCCTAACTTGGTAAGTTAACAGTACTGAATCGCTGTAATGTCTTTCGGAATTAGGCTCATAACGACAATGCCCGTGTTTCTGCCACAAACCCCTATTAGTTCTCAGTGTAAAACTATCTGTTTCTGTTATCATGACAAATCTAAAGTTTTTCAAAAGTCAGACTTTGTTATACCAATAAAAATAGGAAATTAATTACATAATTGTCATTCAAGTAATTAGGTATTCGGTATAATGAACATATATAAACTGAGCAAGGTGTAGAATTTTTTCGACGTATTATTAATAAAAATGGCTAGTAAAATCCCATTGTCCATTTAGGAAGTTATTGAAGATGGCGCAGAAGAGGACGGAGTTGAAATTCCCACCTTGGTACACTGGACTCTCTCTATAAGGGATCACTATAAAACAGCCCAAAAGTGCTACTATAGAGAGAGTCCCTTATATAGAATCATATAGAAAAATGCTCTAAATATGGATTTGATTGCTTACTGCATTGTTTAAAATCGAATAGGTGGATGATTTTTACGTATTGAGTCTTTTGGGTATTGATAACTACAATATTTCCCATTTTCTCATAATCGAATCTAGCTTTTGAATCTTTTAACAATAAAAATTGTCCCACTCAATATTTTGCAATCATTTGTAATAAAAATATTCGAAACGAATATCCTTGCACTCAAAACTTTTAACGCTATTATAATTAAATATATAACTAAAAACTTATTAACAAGTTACTATAATAATTATAATTTTATTGATTTTCGGATTTAATCACGATATTGTTACTAAGTTATTTATAATAATTCCTAAATTGGTATTTAAAAAGCAAAATATGTATTAAGCTTTACACGAACAAATTGTCTCGTCTATACTATTTGCTTGTTTATTCAAAAAATCAATGTTATTTTAAAATATTAAATACCATCAAATATCAGTTTAAAAACAATTATGCGTATTCAAGCAATTTAAAATTTATTTTTGTCGGAAAGCTACTATAGAGAGAGCTAAAGCCTCCATATGCATACTAATTTGTGCCACTATAGAGAAATATCCACTATATAGAAATCCCTTATTTAGAGAGTCAATAACATGCAATATGTGTAGGGCGGGCTTGACAGTGACACTATAGGGAGAGTTCCCTTATATAGAGAGTTCTTATAGAGAGTCCAGTGTATTCTTTAACCTGATTTACCGAAATGATTATTAGTGCCTGATTTAGCTTTTTATACTGACTCTAATTAGTGCTTTTGATCGGGACGGGACGTTCTGATGTTCCAGGGACAGAACTCGGGACGGGACAATTGGGGGACAAAAATATTGTCCCCAGATAGATTGGGGACAAAACCGGGGTCATGAATTTTGTCCCGGAGAACTTCGGGACGTGACAGTACCGTGGGTCGGGACAAGTCTTTAATATTTCTCATTCCAGATTTTGCCCTAAATGCACATACTAGATATTGAGATTTAGAAGGTTGTTTACATATATTAGTACGTATCAAATGCAAGACTCAGATTTTGAAAAAATTATTTTGAAATGCTTATAAATATTCAAAATTTGATCCGGAACGTCCCGTCGCAATGTTCTAGGGACGGGACAATTTAGGGACCAAAATATTGTCCCCAGATAGATTGGGAACAAAAACTGGACACGAATTTTGTCCCGGAGAATTTCGGGCCGGGACAAAATCGGTTTCGGTACACTAATTATGTCCCTATTACAAGCCTTCACTCTAATAATTATTTTATATTTTTGTTTTAAATCATAATTATAACAATTTGAAGCAGAAGTATAGAAAGAAAGGTGATGTTATTGATTGCTCAATTTGTTATATTTATTAGGCTGACCTACTACGTTCCCACAATACGTTTTACATGAAACGTGCTATTTTCAACAAAAATGTACAATAAAAGAACACCGTTTAGTTTTTTACAAAAAAGTAATATAGGATAACGTTACGGTGTGCAGAATGCTCTTAAGGGGAGAGACACAGGCCTAAACAAGCAGACATTTTGGCGCTGTTATAGTGGAAATGCTCCTGCAGGGAATGCTTTTATAAGGAATACATAAAACATTGAAATATGGTGGGGAGGACAGAAAGGTGTTCTTATAGAGAGAATGCTCTTATAGAGAGGCCTTTTATATAAAGAGAGTCCACTGTACTTTATAGCGCTAACCCTTAAAAAGAGTCACATTTACATTGCAAGATGCACAGGACAAATTAGGGTTAATCTTATAAAGTTATTACTCATATAGAGAGAACTGTTATAAAGAGTTCCAACCGCATATTAAACATTAAAAACATAACTTTATTCTAACTACCACGTACATGTTCATTCTGGGAGGTTGATATTCTACATGCCCTAATAAGTCCAGACAATTTACACAACTAACAGTGTCACAGTACAATTAAGAATCGCGTCAAGCATTGTCATCACCATTCCTGAATCCACGTAAAACAAGGATCCCATTGTTACACGTATGGGCCTTAGACTGGCCATTACCTTGGTAAAGTTGGGGGAATGTTGCCGCCTTTTCCGACTACGCAACATTTCCGTTCCTTCCCCGTTGACCATTGCTAAGAAGGTGAACACAGGTATTAAATAGCTCATGCAGGCAACAACTGCACAAAATGCTGCAGCTGCGACCAAACCCGTGCATTTCACCACTAAACATACATAATCCGCCGCAAGCCATGGCACTAAGAGCGAATAAATTAACCGGAAGGAGGGTTCTTCCAAAAATATACATTGATTGTTGAAATAGAACCTGGAGATCTCGATAATGACTGAGAAAGTTGTCGTTGTCCCTTGAAGTATCTTTTGTTAAGTTAACCACCCGATCCAACCTAAAGTTATGTTTACATGGCAACAATTTATTCTGTTTATGTATTATTTGTATTTAAATATTTTGTAAATAATTTAGGATTTATTTATAATCAGGAGTCTTCAATTACGTCATTTCTTTCGTCCATTGTCTACATGTGAGTATTAGTTCCACGCCGGGCCCACAGAAACAAAACAATAAAGAAAACCCCGTTGAGAGCAAATAAACATACATTGGCCAACACGAAAATAGAATTAGGATTCTTGCATAAAGGTTCCACTGTGCAATGCCAAACAAAGACGTAAAATATAGCTTCAGATCTGGTCGAAAGAAAAGTATAGTGGTAACCAACACGGTGAACGCAAACGCAAACCACCAGATTGTTGAGATCGGCTGTAGTCAGCATCCGACCGTAGCTGATAACTTTCTGCAAAATTACCATCACATCAAAAAACGTTAAAATTTTGTGGACACTAAGTTATGGGTTTTGCTAAATGATTTTTCATCACGTGCCACATGGTTTTAAATTTGACTGGGTATTAACAAAACAGACATTTTGTCGAACCATATAGTCTCTCCAATTCCCAAATAACGTCGTATTTGATTTGAATTCATATTTTAAATCCAACGTGAAATATCGCCTTTTATTTCGAATTCGCCTTTTTAATCAAAGCAATTATTGCATTCGATTTAAGTCCGTTTTTGAATGTGTCCACATATGTATTGTCATCCTATTTTCAAAATGATATGGAAATGTTATCGATCAAGTTGATCAGCCCAAACAGTTAATTAAATGTATTTGGGGGATCATTCGGGGAGATCCGGGTCGGTTTTTGCATGTCTAAAAACTTTAGGTGAGGCGCTGGGGGTCTCAAAGTTGATTTTAGATCCTATTTTATGCTCTATTGATTGACCGATTTCGAAGAAATTGTGCACCAACATATATAAATATATATTACGGGGCGGATATTTTGAGATTTTTTTAATTTTAGGTTTTACCCGAATTTTTGGGTACTTTTAGTTTAGGGTGAATAAATATAGTTTATTCACCCTAAGCAAACATGACAAGCGCGTTCCAGTTCCAGTGTTGTCTTTCACGATGAGTTTTTAAATTATCAAATGAAACCACCTCAGATCATAAATAATTCTACCGTGTATTGATGAACCAGTATATTTTCTTACATCGAAGCGGCGATATCTATCAATATTAAATACTAGGATGACGAAAGGAGTAGATCAGTGGTATGGGAGCATACGCACTCTGTCGCATACTTTTGCCAAATGGTGGCCCAGACTGGTGTATCCACAAGATTGCCTGGCATTTTGATACCTTATATGGTTTACCAAGAAGATCACACACTCGAAAGTTAGGTTTGAATTGGTGTTTATGCAAATTTTGATATGTATTTATTGAAATAAATCCGAGGTATTTTTGCCTTATCCATGTTTTGAAAGCTAAGATTTGGTGTGTATATAAGCAAGTAACAATCCTGAAATGCAAATACCAATATTTTAAATTTAAAAACACGCCGTTAAAAAATACTTTGCGCGTTTGTGATCAGAATTAAAAGAATTTGAACGACCGGAATTTTAATGCTATTTTTTATATCTATTGTCTTAAAATATATACATATCTTGAGGTATTCTTTAACAGAAGTTCGACTAAAACTGACAGTTTTTGACCTTGTTGTCACAACACAACAAATTGACAGAATTACAAAAAGTGTTCGTAAGTTTATCATTTGAACTCACCGTTGTGGAGAACTGGAGACAATATACATACGACAAGTCGATGTTAAATTCGTAAAACTATTGGGTGGGCACGAAAGGCCTTTGGTCCATGACGGTTCAAGCGCGAAATATTTATTAAATTTTAATTTTGTTTGATAAGCAATTACACATGCACTGAACAGTAAAATGTAATCCATTATTTTTGAGTAGACTGAACTCTCGCTATAAGAGAACGCTATAAATCACCAAAATCTACCTCTTATACAGTTAGAAATTTTCTACTAGAGACAGCTCGTATGCATATACATATTTACAATTTTGAGACAAACTATGGTTTATATGATCTTTTAGAAGTAATTTTAAAAAATAATTAGATAATTTAAATAATTTGAGATAAATGGATACGTCTTGTTCAAGCATGTGTAATCGCCGATTACTTTCGATTACAATTGCGACTACAATTACAATTACGTAATCAAATATTGTA